>JBBUKS010083371.1:0-27636 GCA_038050645.1 Hedychium gardnerianum
CTTATGATTTACTTCAATCAAATTATACCATGGTGCACCTTTATCCCGCTAATAGGGTCAAACTAACGACATATAAATAAGATAACTCATATTTTTAGGTCAGGGTATTCTACCTCTATAATTTCATCTAGCAAACCATAAAAATCATTACTTGCACCTCTATCATTGGATGACTGAACACATACCTCACTATTTATTGTGGTCTTCCCCATTCCATATTCTTGAGTATAAAAATTATATCTATTTATGAAATATGTTGGTCTAGTGCATACCATTGATTTTGGACCTCATGTTATATGGATTAACAATTCTTGCTCAACGTGAGCTTGATTAGTATGGACCTAAAGTCAAATGAATATGGTATTCATTTAAAATTTTAGATATATGTAAATCAATTTCATTTTATCTACTTACATATGATTTGAACCATGGTGTAAATTCTTCATCATAAAAGTGATCAAACTCTTGTGTCGGCATTTTAGAATATAAGTTTTCGAAAATTCTACCAAAAAAATAAATTATAACACAAATAATTGACGACATAAGAAATATAAAAAATTGAAAATATATACTAACTCATAATATGACGATACTTCTAGACAATTCTATAAAATATATGTATAGATTGCCCGTCATTCTTGATCAGTTAAGTATCTCTACTTACATGGTCCACTTGGTCGATCAAGGTAATTAAAAATTAAGAATAAGTTTAAATTAGGATCAATAGAACCTTCATCATTTATTCCCGATCTCTGTCTTTTGGTCTGAACATGAGGCTCAAAATAATATGATGCAAAAATTGTTACTTCCTCTACAATGTATGCATTGACAATAGAGGCTTTAACACGTGCCTTATTTTTCACTTTTTTCTTCAAATGATATAAGAATCTGATTGTAATATAACAAATCGTATTAGATATTAATATATAAAAAAATTGTCAAATTTTATGCATTAATAACAAAGTATAAAAAAAAAATCAAATTTTACCTTTCAAATGGATACATCCATTTAAAATGGACAGACCCTCTAACTTTGACCTCATATGACAAGTGAATTAAAAGATATTTCATTGAATAAAAAAATGATGATAGAATATCCTTTCTAAATTATATAAAATGATTGGAATGTCTCTCTCTGACATCTCCATGTGTGAATGCCTAAACAAATATCATGAAGGAAAAACATAACTCCGTAATAGCGCCCTATATAAAATTTGGTAATAGTTCCTTAAAAGCAATAGGAATTAGCCTTTCCATGAATATATGACAATCATGATTTTTCAAACCAATCAATTTGCATTCCTTCATATTGACACATATCCCAAGATTAGAGACATAATCATTAGAAAATCTCAATGATTTCAATCATTCACAAACAACACATCTATATTCCTTATTTAATATATAAATTGCCTTTGGCTTTGGTCCCCTACTACTTTCATCCACATCAAGAGTGGGTTGTTTACAAAGGAGTTGCATATCTTTTCTTGCATTTAGATTATCTTTTATTTTTTTGGGATATTCATCATTGTATTTATTAGATTATCAAAAAAATTCTTTTCAATATGCATTACATCGAGATTACGATGAATCAAATTACTAAACCAATATGGTAAATCCCAAAATATACTTCGTTTAGTCCATTTATATGTACTTTCATATTCATATATTGTACCATGTGGCTCTTTAATAACAGATGCAAAGTTAAGCACTCGCCACCAAATATGTTCACCAGTCAATCTCAATGGTGGAGGTGTTCTTTCAATTCTATTCTTAGTGAATTTATATTTATTCTTTCTAAAATTATGATTTAGTAGTAAAAATTGTCTATACAACAACAACCAAGCATTATCCCACTATGTGGGGTCGGTTATATAGATCCTTTTACGTCATTGGACTCTATCCCCTACTATATCATCATCTAGGCTTAAATAAATTTTATATTATTTTATTATTGCTAACCAAGTCTTTTTTGATCTTCCTCGTTTGATGTGTATTTGTCATAGTTTCACATCACCTAAGTAAAACATTTATTGGTCGTCTAAGTACATGCTCATATCATCTCAAACGTGTCTCTCGGAGTTTTTCCTCAATAGATGTTACTCCGACTTTTTTTCTAATGCTCTCATTTCTTATTTTTTCCATTCTCGTATGTCCACACATCCACCTTAACATCCTAATCTCTGTAACTCTCATCTTCTGCTCATATTCTTGAGTCATAGCCCAACATTCAGCTTCATATAACATAGCAGGTCTAAATGTTGTTTTATAAAACTTTCCTTTAAGTTTTAGAAGTACTTTACGATCACATAAAACACCTGACGCTCTCCTCCATTTCAACCATCTTACTTGTATTCTATGTAAGACATCTCTCTCAATCTCTCCATCATTTTGCAAAAATGATCCTAAATACTTAAAGCTCTTAGTTCCACATAATTCGTTATCTCCTATCTTAATAATTGTCTCATTACGTTTAATATTGTTAAACTTAAATTTCATATATTCTGTCTTTACTCTACTAAGTCTAAAATCTTTCACTTCTAGTCTTTTTCGTCAAGATTCTAATTTAGCATTTACTCCTTCACGTGTCTCATCTACCAAAATAATATCATTTATAAACAATATACACCACGGTACTATGTCTTGAATGTGTCCAGTGAGTTCGTCTATGATTAGTGTAAAAAGATAGGGACTTAAAGTTGATCCTTGATGTAATCCTATCTTTATTGGAAATGCTTCAGTTAACCCGTCTGAAGTCTTCTACATTGTTTTAACCTTAACCAAAATATTGAAAAATTCATTTATTCTGGCAAGGTTTAAAATTTCAGTATTAGTCCAATAGGGTGCCTTTTAGGTGTTGAGGCATCATGGCACTCGGCTTGTTTCAGAATGTGCAGGCCAGCCTGGTTTAAATTAATCTCAATCCCTTGATATCCTTCCATTTGACATGTTCACCTCTCTAAAGAAACAAGAACATATTAGTCTTTCATAATTAAATTTACTTTTCATAGAAATAATAAGAAAAGTTATCAAAAAAATATTTATTTATTACTCCTATAACTACCTTACTAGTAGGGGTCTTTCCACTAATATCTTATTATCAGAAGCCTCTACTAACACTAAAAATATTATATTGCATTGAATAAGAGCATCTGTTCTTGCATCTGATACTAGTATATATTGGAGTTCTAATGCAATTTGTCACCATACGATATAGTGAAACTAGAGTAATCAAAAGACCTAGTCCGATGAACTTCAATCATTCCCATTTTCATACTAGGTGGTTCTTCCTTAATCCTTATTGTGATGATCTTATATCATCCTTGTATCAACTTCGCTAATAGTGGCTCTAATTGGTTTAGAGTCATGATTGTTGTCTTGAGTAGCATGTGTGGAATCTCCTTGACATGTTGAACACTTTGGTGTTGGAATTGAAGTTACATATATTTCTCACTGACAACTGGTCCATCCCACTTCGCCTCCCTATAAATGATGTTATATTATTTTGGACTTTGGCGAATAATAGTATCATGATGATGACGTTTCATTGCCTCTTTGACTTCTTCTTTACAGGTGCTAGAAGCACCTGTATATTCTTTCCTAATCACTAGTGACCCTCTTATCTCGTTAACTAGTTTCTTTAAATTGGATGTTGAAGTTGTCACAAGTTTTGTCTTTCTCTTTCCTATATATTGTTAGAGCTGTGTTTCCCTTTTATTAGTTACCTTGGATGCCTTTGGGTTGAGAATGTTATGATTGTAATTGTGGTTAGACTCACTATGTACTGCTAGGCTGATGTATAAACAATAACATGGTTTGAAATCTCATTATGTGTTAGGTGAATAGTCAAAACGTATCATTCTGATAAATTACCAGAACTTGATTCTACTCGGCACGGACAATGTCTTCTATGTCGTTGTGTCAATCATGTTGATGGATATCATTTCTTGCCAACACTCAACACCCCTTGACATGCTAAAACACAAATCAAGATCAATTGAGATAATGTGGTTTTTTTGATATAGGATGTCAAAATCATACCAATCTAGATTGAAAGCAAACTTTGATATAGTTGTCTTATCATCTTTTTCTTCTTCATTCCATTCCTCGTTCTGCCTTCAATTCGCCACTGGCAACATACATCCAAATGTTGGCACAATATCGAAATATTATCGTTCAGTCAAAGGCCGAAACACTAACACTACTTGGGATTTTGAACCTTAGATAACAATTCTCACTCTAGGGTTGCACCACCTTTTTTTTTTGGCAAAGTATCACTTATGTTTATGCCTCTTCAAGCAATAAATTGAGGTGGTCATGGGTCTGACACGTCATTAAGCATTGTTTTATGAGCCTTGATAACACTCTAATTTATCACATCGTCTTATTTGGAACAAAGAAGAAAAAAAAGACAAAATTGTTCTTATTTGAAACAAAGCTAAAAGCAAATGACTTTAAATTCTCTAGCTATTGTTCTTCCTTTTTATCATTGCTCGTAGTTGAAGACATTAGAGTGTATATAACCCATCTTCTCTATATGGGTGGTTCTTATTTAGGAAAATTGACAACGTTAGTCTATAGTTCTCCCTTCTCTTATAAAATTACTTTCAATTGGAGACATGTGTCATGCTAAAAATAGATCATATTTTCTAAGCAACATACCACTCTTTTGTATAGAACAATGGATCAGTTTTTTCCATAGCCATTTGAAGACTTCGTGTAAGTGTGGATTCATACTACAATTTTCCTTAAGTTTGGGTCAGATTCTTCATACCATTTGGAATTATCTTAAGATATTATATATTTGAGGATCATCACTACAAGAGAATCGTTTCTATCTCAGTTATGAGTATTGTCATGTCAAATTAAGATAACAACACAAAATTAAGAAGGTATATCAGTATCAATTTGGATCAATAAATTACAATGTCTTTGATCTCTAACTTGGTTTCGCTAACTATACATGGCTTCATGTTTGGTTAACCTTGTATACTATAATTCATAACAGTTCTATTGCCATAACAATTTTATTTATGTACATCAGAATCTTGTCCGTAGAATAATTTTGTCTTTTTCATTTGAGGTGCTAACATAACTAGATCTTTAAATCATGATTATCCCAACCATTTATGGTCGGCTATATGAATTTTATTCCTCGACTAAGATGTGCAATTTATATCACTAGTACATTCAATTAAATAAATTATTTTATATTACTTTAGCTACTTTTTCCTTTGATCTCCCTCTACCTTTTATATCCTTTATTCTAATAGATTCAACTCTTCTAGTTACATAATCTATTGGTTGTATTTGAACAATGCTCGTATCATCTCAACCTATTTTCTAGTTACCTAATTGCTCTTGGATATTACTATATGGTTTTCAGAATTCCACACATTTTTCTAAGCATTCTTATCTCTACTACATCAATTTGTTTAGATTTTCTTACTAGTCCAACTCTCTAATACATAAAGAATGGCATATTGTACCACAAGCTTATAAAAGGTTCCTTTTTAGCTGAAGGGATTACAATGATCACAAAAGACTTCAAAAGCTTCTATCATTATTGACCATCCATATTTTATCTTATTAATGATTTAATATTCTTGCTAATTTTTTTCCTAAAACTACATTTCATATATTCAATTTTTGTTCTATTTATCTTAAACTTTTAGTCTTTGAAGTTTTTCTCTTCAATTCAAACTTGAATTTAATCTAATTATGCACTTATCTATTTAATCTAATTATACACTTATCTATTTAATCTAATTCACCCATGAGGAAAGATAAAACTTGGAGTTGACCCTTGTTATAATAAACCTATGGCTCAAGCACTAGTGACGCAATTATCGTCCATATCTTTTATCACATTAATTTAATTATCAGATATTCTTTCTTTTACAACACTCACCAAAATAGTTGTCTAGAATTCTATCATATTCTTTTATGAAATTAATATAAATCATATGAAATCTTTCTTTTTTTTCTTTCTATATTCTCATTTGTTGTCCTATTAAATAAATAACATTTACTGAATAAACAGCAACAACATCTATAGTTGGTCTTCTAGAAAACTAAATTGATTTTTTAGAAATTATTATCTAATCTCTTATTCTCCTCTTAATAACACTTTTTCCTCAATTTCTAAAAGCTAATTATAATATGGGATTATTATAAGTTTATAATATAATATCAAATTATATGGTATCTCATATCAGATTATATGACATCAATAACATCAGAATGCCTTTGAGTAGGTATATAACTAATAATATCAAATTATCAGATTATGTAATATTATAATTATACAAATACTAAATGAAATAGATTATTCCAATCGTTATATAATCTGTTATAACATCAGAAATATGTTGAAACTTAGTTAATTTTTAATGACTAATGATTGACATGATACTGGAGTAGATACTTATTTAATTTATTCTAATATCATATAATATCAAATTATATAATATAAGAATATTTTAAGTATATAACTGATGATATTAGATTATTGTTAGTCCTGTAGTGTCAGATTATCAATAACATACTGTTACATAGTGGTGCCAAACTTGAAAAACAATGTTAAGATAGAAAATTATATTAATATTAATTAATTGTTATTGATCATCTAAAAACCTACCAATTCTCTTGAATCCCAACTGATCAAAACTATTCATGACCTATATTATACTCAATGATAAATTAATGAAGTTACTCTTGATTAATCTAAAAATAATTTGGAGTTGTGCCCTCAATTAATTAAATTCCCAAATCTAGATTACCTTATATGATCAGTTATGGTGAGGGTTCATGGATCCACATTTGCCTCTGTGGTTTTTGTTCAAATTCCATCTCTTTTGCTTTGTTCAGCACCTCTGTCATTTTGGTGCAGCTGCTGTGCTCCTTTCCTTCTTGTGTGCCTTCCTCTCCTTCCTCCTTACTCTATATCATACAGATCTTGATCTGAATCTAAATTTGGTTTTTTCCATTCCTATTGTCCCTGACCAACCAATTTTCCTGTTGTGGTCTACTGTTACTTGAAATATTTCTTGCATGGTGTCACTTAGAACAGGTGGAGACAAAACTGTAAATTCTAGATGGTAAATGCTCAGCTAAATTTTTCTAGTGTCAACCCTGTTCCGGTGTCACCCTTGTTGGTCGAAACAGAATGACATTTTTAGACCATACACTGTAGAATAATGTGACAAAGGAGCCTCTCTATACCTGCCTCAGATTATTTGCAAGTTTTGAGCAGTTTCCAGCAATCATATGATCAATATCACACCTGTTATAGAATTTGCTCTTGTACACTTTCTGATGCTTGATTTGAGCAATTATAATTTATGACTTTATCATTTAGCTAAGTCTATTATATTTCAGTGAACCAATAAAGGTCCATATTTGAGGCTGCTCCAGTCATAGAGGCACCTGAGTTATGGTTGTTTGAGGGAGGGCACACTGACCTGGTGGAGAGTGGTGAAGGGAGTGTTCATGAACCTTTTACCCATGCCCTTCAAGGGATTCAAAGGTTTAAGGTTGTCATGTTTTCCTAGATGCATCAAACGCTATGATTTTGACTTTTCCTATTGTGAATTAAATCCTGGTGTCCTTTGAACAGTATTACTGCACTGTGCAGAGAGATAGGGCCCTTTTGCCATTCTGTAATTGGTGTCTGTTCCTGTCATCATCCTTGTGCTTCTTTGACATTTGTGTTTAAAAAAAATTAGTTGGTGATATAACCATGAATGTTTAACTAATGCCGATCATAACAGTGAGCTGGTCATCTGCATACCTATGATTTACTTGCATGTGTTTGGTTCTTTATTATTCTGATAGTTTTTCATATCGACTATATGATGCATATAATGCTAATTAGTAGTTACTTCCTGTTAGTGGTTCACTAAGTAACTTTGTGCCACCTAATGTTCGTTGAATTCATTTTGGTCATTAAAAAATGTTTGTGTGTTCCTTTTGCTTGCACCTGAATATAGCTTCTCAATCTGACTTTCTTGGTGTCTTTATTGTTAACTTATATTTTTTTTATTCTGGATGTTGAAGGGTGTTTTCTGTCTCTATCATTATTTATTTCCTGTAATAAATAAAAATAAGTGAATAGGGATTGGGGACTTGTTGAATACTGTATTTTTGTTTGGTAACCATCCATATGCCATAATAATGTTAATCTTTTATCACCAGTGAAAGACAAAACTTTTTGTTTGAACTATTTTCGACCACTATGGTTATTCATTCCACAAGATTCATTCCTCCTCATACTCCCGTCACCATAATATTGAAAATCATGGAAAAATTAATTCAATTCATTATTGCCATTCTTTTCCATGATTCCAAATGTGTTGAAATACAGGAATGCTCTCTCTGCTAATCAAATGAGGCCTCACTTTTATGTGATTAATTTCCATTACTGATTATAGCAATTGATGCATCTGATTAGTGTATAAATCATCAGATTTGCAATTGTACTTCATTATTTTTCTTTTGAGTACTTGAATGTGTGGTATTAGTCCATTGTTTGAGCTTTAATTGTATCTGATTTTAACTGAGAAATGGTTGATGGTGTTCACAAGTTAAATTCAATTTAACATCCCTAAAGTTCTAGGGGACTAGGATTAAATCTACCAGACTGTATATTCCTTGAATCTTTGGAATCAGGATTATTTGTTTTTTTACAAAGTTCTTTCATCTTGAGGCATTCCTGTAGATTGCTTTTGAGGTTCCTATTAGCAATTTTTTCCCTATTTTTGCTTTTTGGGTTTGCAATAGGAGTGGTAATTGTTTTCTCCAATCAAACATTGTCTGACTATCACATTGAAATCTCTTTTAAATAGGGTAATTTTATTGGGTGTATCATAATTCACATTCATGACCGTGACAAAGCGAGGACTTTATAAAGCTGATTCCAGGTGTTGTGCAAGATGTACTGCTTATACTCAACTGATTTCTGGTGATTAACTTTTAATAGAGTCCCTTCTTGGTGAATCATTCTGTGGTATTTGCCTTAAATTTATGGGAAGTTATACAAAATGATATTTAGTCAACTATCAACGAACATGTGGCCCTTCTGCAGAACTGAGGTTACACAATCCAAGGCATCACGACTTGGTTCAGGAGAACTAAACTTGTCCACTACTTGCAATTATACTATCAGATTCTATTATGGTTCTCAACATTTTGATATGATTATTGCAAGTGTATCAAAAGTGATACAGCTTGTTTGATTTTTCTCCATTCTTATTTTTCATTGTCACTTCCCGCAAAGATATATTTTTGTTATAATTTGTCTCACCATATAATGCAAAGATTATAATCTCCTTTTCATATATGTATGCCTTTTTCTAAGTTCTGGCCTTTTGGTATCTCAGTATATGCTTTCTATTTATCTCCTCCTTTTCGTTATATATTTTTTTTTTCTAAGTTCAGACGTTTTCTATCTCAGCATATAATTTTTTTTGTGTTTTTATGCAGAAATATATTCTAATTGACTATTCATGAAATCTCTTTTCAAACTTGTGTTATATTTCTTTAGCTCAACTTCTATATGAATTTATTCATATTCTCTTTTAGGCTGCTAATTACTAGAAGATGAGTGCATTTTCTTGAACTATGTTGACAATATATACCTTGGTATCGTTCTCTTCTTTGTTGACAACAGTAATCATTTAATGGAAATTTGATAAAATTGTTCTTGATACTTGTTGTATAGCATTAAAGCCGGCCCCACCTAGTGGGATAAGGTTTGGTTGTGGTTGTACTTGTTGTATAGAATTAAAGATGAATGCAATATAATACTATTGAATGATGAGGAAATAAAAGAGCAATGGAAGAGGTATTTTCATCAATTTTGAATGAATGTTTAGGTGACCAACTTAACTTAGAAAATTTAAGTAGGCTAAAGGAGTATAGAAATTTAAATTTTTATCGTAGAATCCAAACTTCAAAAGTAAAACAAGGTTTAAATGGGATGTAAAATAGAAAAGTAGTTGGATCTTATGGTATTATAATAGAGGTATGGAAGTGCCTAGGGAAATAAGGTATGGAATAACTTCTAAAGTTATTCAATCTGATATTGAAAACAAAAAAGATGTCTAATCAATGGAGGGTAAGTACTCTAGTTATCTTATATATGAACAAAGAAGGCGTATAAAATTGTGCTAACAATAGAGGTATTAAACTAATGAGTCACACCATCTAACTTTGGAAAAGAGTCATAGAAATAAGACCAAGGAAGGAAGGAGACCACGGTGATCGAAAATTAATTTAGATTCATACTTGGAAGGTCGACAATAAAAGCAATACATCTTTTTAGGTAACTAATTAAAAAGTATCGGGAACAGAAACAAGATTTACACATGGTATTCGTCGACTTAGAAAAAACTTATGATAGATTTTGGAAATTATATGGAGAATTCTAAAAAAAAGAGGTGTGAGTATAGCGTATATTGAAATAATTAAGGATATGTATAAGGATATAATGACAAGAGTGAAGACTTCAATTAACCGAAGTGTTTCCTATAAAAATAGCGTTACATCAATTAAGGATCAACTCTAAGTCCCTATCTTTTTATACTAATCATGGACGAACTCACTAGATAAATTCAAGACATGGTAGTCATGCATGTTGTTTGCATAAGATATCATTTTGGTAAATGAAACACGTGTAGGATCAAATACTAAACTCGAATCTTGGTGGAAAATGCTGAAAGTGAAAGGTTTTAGGATTTAGTAGATTAAAGACAGAATATATGAAATTTAAATTTAGTAATATTAGATATGATGAGACAATTGTTAAAATAGGAGATGACGAATTGTCCCTAAAACTTTAAGTATTTAGGATCATTTTTGCAAAAGGATGGAGAGATTGAGAGATGTCTTACATAGAATACAACTTGAAATAGAGAAGATCGTCAGGTGTTCTTTGTGATCGTAAAGTATCTTTAAAACTTAAAAGAAAGTTCTACGAAATGACGATCATACCTGCTATGTTATATCAAGTTGAATGTTGGACTATGACTCGAGCACATGAGCAGACGATGAGAGTTGCAGAGATGATGTTAAGGTGGATGTGAGGACATATGAGGATGGGCATGATAAAAAATGAGAACATTAGAAAGAAAGTCGGGTTGCACCTGTTGAGGGAAAACTCCGAAAGACACGTTTAACATGGTATAAACATGTATTTAGATGACTAATAAATGTTTCAATTGCGATGCAGAACTATGACAGATATGCACATCAAATGAGGAAGAGAAAGATAAAAAAAACTTGGTTAACAACGATAAAACAAAACAAAATTTATTTAAATATAGATGATGATATAGTAAGGGATAGAGTCCAATGGCGTAGAAAGATCTATATAGCCGACCCCACCTAGTGGAATACGACTTGATTGTTGTATACTAGTTGTATAACACTTGATACCAAGTGTGGCTTGCCATGCTATTACCTTAGGTCTGTCATATATACATTATACTTGTGCTCACACATTAGTCATCCTTTTATGGAAGACCCTGGCACAAGATGCGTGTTTAGGACTCATTGTGCTTGGAAGGTACCACAATGCATCTACTAAAGGGATTTTTCTGTCAGAGTCACAATTCTGTTACTTGATCATGTCATCATGCCAGTTAGAGAAAGTAAAATATATGTATGTCTTCTGTGTTAAATACGTTGTCATTCCTATCCAAAGGAATTTCATCTCACTTCCTCTCTTTCCCTGCCTAGTTCTAACTTATCTTTGGGAAATTAATGTGGATGAACCAATTGCAAAAAATCATATTCATGCAAGGGTCTGACCCAAGAGTGAACTCGTGAAGTTAATTTATGATGCTTACATAATATTTTTTTTATTTCCTTTTTTCTTCTGTGGAAATCCCTGATCAAGTTTCCAGTTTATTAAGGTATGCTTAGTTCATCCAGTGGACACAGACTTCTCTGCGAAATGTTGAAATGCTAAACTCATTTTACTAATTTCTGTCAAATGGTGGAAATGTCATTTCTCTGTCATCCCATCTGGAACATAATGATAATCCTAGTGTCTAATTACCTTTTGGTGTCCATTATCAAATATTTAGTACCTTGTTATGAGTAGGTTTATAAAGATTCCCTTATGTGAATGTGATCTATCAAAACAATAAGAGGTAATACAAATGCAAGTTATCACAAGTCTAATATGAGGGGAAGGTGAAGCAAGTTTTGTAAGCCTAAGGCATGAGAAATACTGGTGAGTCTTCTAACTTAGGGTAGAGAAGGATGCTGTTGGAAGGTAATTGTTTCTAGCAATATCGCTATGCTGCTTCATATATTACCTTAAGCATTTTAGAATTTTTGGTCTTGTTGTCTGACTAGTAGTGTAAGATGAGCAGGATATTAGTTAGTTAATCTCCTATTTTCCCAAGGAAGTTGTGTTATTCTATGATTAATTATACTTCTCTAGATCTACTTCAGTTAACCATCTATGTTTAGCTAGATGTATTTGTAAAATTCTCTCTTTTGTAGCTATTTTAGATAACTTCATGCATTAATGATTGTAAAATGAAAAACCAGCCTTGATAGTTTAATTAACCATCTATACATAGCCATTACTTGTTGTGTGTAGATACTCTCAGCTCTCAGTCAGAATTTCATGCATTACAAAGTAAATAAGTATCATTTGACCCAACAAAAGAAAAACCAAAGTGAAGAAGTATCAGATTTTATATTTGTTTTTATACAAGCTTTTTCTGTGCTTTCCATCCATTTATTCAACTTAAACTAATTTCAGCTTGTCATTTACCATACTTTCATCTTTACCAGTACTGACATTAAACTGATGTATCTATGGGATGTGTAGTGCCTTTGATGTTAAAATTTCTAGGATAGTAGAACTCTTGTAAGGTTCATGTGTGGAAGTTTCTAGAGATATAAGGGATTTTCTTTTATTTTTATGGGACATCTTAAAGTAGGATTGCCAACTTAATATGAGCAACCAAAATCTCATTTTTCCATTTCTATGCTTGCGTCTATGTGAACAGATCTGTCCATTCTCCTTCTATCAGATAGATCATATTATTCATTCATACATGAGTTTAGGAGCTGGGATTACTACCCATGTCGCAATCATATGGACTAGTATAATATTGATCAATCTTGTGTTTTATGCCTCAGTACAATAAAAAATTTAAGAATGTAAAAGATGTTAGTATGTGTCTCCATTTATACTGTAGCATACTGATGTATTTACCACCCAGTACACCCTGGTAGATATTTCATTCTTTAACAGGGATGTCAATTTATTGCGTTTATATGCCATACAAAATCTTTTCATTTGTGAAAATGTACCTGTTACTTCTTTCCATCGGTTGTAAAGGTACCTAATCATTGTGATGGCATGTCACTGATTGTACTTAAAACTAGTAGCTATTTTTCTGCATGGGTCCATCCTTTTCAATGGATTGATATGTACAATGCATGTGCTAGCTCGCATGTGACTAAACTCTTTTTATTTGTTTTTCTGGTTCTGGTGAATTGTTAATGCTTCTTGTTTAGAGTCTTTATGGGCTCAACGTGCATTTTGATTTATATTAAGGTTGATATTCTGTAGCAGGTTTTCAGACAGTTCCTATTTTCATGCAGACTGGTGCTCCAGAGAAACAACAGGAAGAGATAAGGGCGGTGGCTGACATTGTGAGGGATTCACCCCACAAGGTGCATGCCCATTAGCTTCTCTTCAATTCACAGGCTATTTATGATTTTGCTTTTGACTAGTTGTAGCTTGATTAACAATATTGCGTATTGCTGAAGGAAACATTTTATATCTGATCTAATTGGTCCTTCATTATACAGCAAAACTGCTAGTATGTCTCTCATCCGTACATGGAGTTCAGGGTCACATGCGCTGTTTGCATGCCTTTAGCTCATTAACTTCCCTGATACACATGATTATTTTTATTCTGTTTAGTCATTTCATCATGATCATTACCATTTATTACTTGTGTTTAACTTGCATGTTGTAAAATTATTATAATTTTTGATTTCATGTAAAGTTGGTTATATCAATGTGAATAAAGGTATACACCTAAACTATCAAGTTACTAACAAAATTTTGTTAGGGTATGGAAAATAAAACGTCATACACAAGTTGGAAGTAGGCTCATGTCTATCAAGTGTTTCTATGAAATCACCAAGGAGTTGCTAGTGGTACAAGTGGAAGTGCTAACTAGAGCTTTTTCTCATTCTTCTTAAAAGGCTCGTCTTCACTCTGTTAGTTAAATAGTTCATGAAAGATTGCTTATTTTGTCAAAGCATCTCTTAAACACTTAAAGTGTGGTTGAGTTGCACAAGACCATAGTACATGAACATTTTATTTTATTTTTCCTAGATACTTTTAAGAGTCATGCTTTTCTAACTATCTCTAAGGATCATGCTCCATCTCATATATTTATGCTTGATTTGTTGACCAATAAAGAATATATATTTCATATGTTATGCCAATTGAACATTGACAGCTTTTAGATATGATTTTGAAATTCACTTTTAAACCATCTTATCTTTTCCTACGCTTAAAATAGGTTACAATGCAATTCAATTATCTTGAGATCCCTATTCTTTGACGTTCCATTATAAGGAGGTTTGTTAGTTGTTCAATCATCACCTTTAGATAAAGAAAATAAAAAATGATCGACATTAAAGGATAGATGATTCTTCTAGGAAGAACTTATTCTCCTATCATACATATAAATACCTAGTTTGTATGTGTTATTCCAGTGTATATGTTTAAAGTTTCAATTTAAATATATTCTTTCCGAAGATGCTTTCCTAATTTTATATGCAAATGATCTGTTTAATGGTAGTCATTTTATTTTCAATTTTTAGAATGTAAAAGCTATGTAATATATGTAAATTGCCATGAGAACCCCCAATTTGTTGGTACTAAGTTCCTTAAGATTGACCATTGTGAACTCAAACACACAAACATATTCATTATCTTACATGAATCAACTTTTGAAGATATCAATGTTTTAAGAGTGGGTGGTTGAAACGGAGAGGTATACTTGTGTGTTGCAGACCGTTGGTCGAAAAGAAAATTTTCATAAGATTGTGATATGATCCATCCTACTTTGTGGATCAAAGTGTTGAACTATCAGGGAACAACATATACAAAAGAATAATGTAGCAGCAATGAGAATGTTAACGGGAGTGTGGGGTAAAAAGATAAGAGAAAAAAATATTATTATCTAGGAATAATTAGGTTTGCTTCAAGAGTTAAGAAAATGAGAAAATATAAATTGACATATTATGTTCTACGGTGATGGGCCAATAGATTTTGTTAGTACATGAGTTGAATTTATAAGAGTGGTAGGTGTAAGGTGTCAAGGGTGATTAAAGAAAGGCTAGCTAAGATAATTTTAAAAAACATATATATGTTTGGTTATATAGCCTACATAGACTTGCGGGCCAGATAGCATCCATATAGTCTAACCCCAAATAGTTGGGATAAAAATGATTTCACGGTGATGATCAATTCTTAATGAATTTTACACACAAAATGAACCAGCTAATTATATAAAAAGTTGAAATGGTTGTTATCTCTGAGTATGGCATTCATAGTTAGATGTGCTCAACATCTAATGCTGGTTATATTCTATTTTGTATTCCAGATCTTCATAGGAGGAATTTCTGAGGATATATCATCTAATCTTGTAAGTTCATCTTTATTTTTTTAAATAGACGAAAAATTTCTAACATAGATTGTGATCTTCCATGGTTGTGCAACTTCAGTTCAGTCACATTAACTGTTGAGTTATTATTTTAGCTTAATGAGATTGTCGGTGCATATGGGGATCTTAAATCATATCGCTTTGTGTTCGAGAAGAAACTTAATGGACCATGTGCTTTTCTCGAGGTACAAATTTGTGACTCTCATGCTTTTGACACGACTAAAGTGGCTGATACTTAAATTTGGTACGACAGTACGAAGACCATGCAGTTACTTTAAAGGCATGCGCTGGGCTAAATGGGATGAAGCTTGGTGGGCGTATTCTAACTGTAGTTCAAGCTCTTCCTGATTTCCACCAGGTCGAGGTACTTTTATTTTTGAAGTCATCTGTTTCACATAAGTTAGGTTAATAAGATATCTATCTGACCTGCGACTGCCACTATAATGGTTTTCAGGAAAAAACTGAGAGTGCTCCATGTTACGATATTCCTGCGCATGCCAAGCCACTACTTGCCCCATTGACTAAAGTTCTTCATTTAAAAAATGTGGTATGCAAAACCAAATAATGTTTGTTTTCGACTGTGTAAAGATAGAAATATCATTAGTGACATGTTAATTTCTTGAGTTACCTCTTACTAAGACCTATTTTTGAGAAGTTCAACAAGGAGGAGTTTATGCTGCTTTCTGAATCCGAACTGGGGGAAGTGTTAGATGATGTACGTTTGGAGTGCACGAGGTCTGTATACTTACATGTCGGTCAATTTTTCCCAGATGTCGAAAGCATCATGATGGATTAGTTTTTGAATTGCAGGTTTGGAACTGTAAAAGAAGTCAACATTGTACGATACAACAACAACCAAGTAGCTGTTGCTGGAGCTTCTGAAGCATGTAATAATGAAGATTCCGTCGAGATAGAATGCAGAATGGAGGGTCCAAGCGATCAGCATCAACACACGCAAGGTCTAATGCCTGAAGGAGACATTGAAAGTGCAGGAGATACGAGCAACGGTAGTGTTGAAGATGTGCGGGGAATCGATGGTTCTTTTGCAATAGAAACACAACAGATTGCTGATGTGGAAATTGGCCAACAGCTGGAGTCTGACGAGGACGCAAGTATGAATGAAGAAGAGACTGGCCCAAGTCCAGGTTCATCGTCACCTAAACTAGATATGGTAGATGTCGAGATTGAAAATAGTGCTTGCCGGAATGTTACTGTCGCTAAACTTGCAGAATTAACAGTAAATGCAGCAGATGGAAGAAAACGAATTTCCACAATTGATCCAATGGACTCCAGAGCAGTAGTAGTAGACAAAGGAACTGTGTTCGAACCAGGCAGTATATTTGTGGAGTTCTCAAGGAAAGAAGCAGCTTGCACAGCTGCACACTCATTGCACGGCCGAACTTATGGCGAACGGACTGTCACAGCTGGCTTCTTCCCGTACGATAAGTATACGGCACGATTCCATGGATCGAAGCAGTCATGACTTTGATAAAGACATGGGAGGTTGTTAGTTATTATACCCACATCTAAGTACAAATATCGGTATTCCAGTTTCCTCTGCTTTTCATTTTAATACATGCTAAATTGCCTCCAGATTTTGCTGCTGACTTTCTAGTCAAATGAGCTACATGGAAATGAGGTGTGATAAATCTGCTTGAGAATTTCATTTACATTGTCCAAAATGGAATTGGTTGATGGGGAATGAAATAGTTATTCTGACAAATGAAATATGAAGTTATTTTTTTAATTGGGTTCATAACATGAATATATATATATATATATATATATAATTTTGATATTTTACACATTTTATCTCACATACTTCATGCATAAAAAAAAAATTATGCTTAATAAATATAATCTTTAAAATTTAAAGATAAAATTTTATTGACGGAAGTTTAAAAAAAATAAAACAAAAAAAAAATCAGGCATCTCAATTAATTAAGGCATTTAGATTTTATGAGGATTGTTCATTCACGTAAGGTGTGTCTAGGAAAAAATCTTATATATAAAGAGAGAGGATTGATATATTATGGAATTATTGGTCGTCAAATCTTATATGGTCGACGCAAAAAAATATCCACATATCTTGATGTACTGGCCACGTGAGCCATCATACTAGCCACATAATCCGCCACAATATAGAGGGGCAGGAGCTGACTAGTTAGGCGGTGAAGGGTTTTTTTTTATACTTAATACTGTAATCAAATCTTTAAATTCTAAATATAAAATTTTATTCATACAATTAAAAATTAAAAATTAAAAAAAAAAATTAAGACGCCTCGTGCCTCGACACTGTAAGACTTGTCCATTATTGCCTTGCTCAGTCTGATTTGCCTAGGTTAATTGAGTTGGTAGACTTGCTTAACTCAGTTTGATCAATTTTTCTCTTGTTCAATTTTTTATTCATGAATAAATTTAATATTTAATTTGATACAATTTATTTATCTTCGCTTAATAGTAAACGAATATATAAAATAAACAAACTCAATGTATCTCTCTTCTCGAGCATTATTTTCTAGACGAGTGAGAATTTTTTTAAATAAAATGTAAACCTCCAATGATATAAATTGGTCGAGACAACTAAAACAGATAATGCCTCCTCTACTAGCAAGGCATATAAAAGGCTGATAAACACATCTTATTAGCCTATTCTCATTCTCCATGAGTTTTTTGTTTCGTGTTTTCCGACAAGCATAGAGAAGTAGGTATAAACTATCTGCATCAATAAACACGAGAAGCTCGTCGGGTAAATGGAACCGATCGTCAAAGTCCTTTGAAAAAGATCATCGGAAAACAATTAACAATGTCATACTTCGCCTAGATTCAATTCAGCTAGGGAGATGATCCAGTTTCACCACTGCCATCAATGTAAGTTTCTGGCATTGGCCATATCTTTAAACCTCTCAAATCTCCCTAGAATCCTTGTGTAGATCAGCTGCTTACGACTAAGGGTGTTTACATTCGTCGGATAGAAGGCTGTTGTATTACAACGAAAATAGCCCAACTAGAGCGGACAGCAGCAACTTGGTTTCCTGTCAAAAAACAATCAGTAAGTTAGAGAGCGGAATGAAGATCTATAGCCGGGCGTAAATAGCGATCAGCTGTTTATGACTGGGATTTCATTAGCAAAGCTTGGTCCTGTGCCAAATAGCCGGTTGGCGTGTTGTGAGACCGATAAAAAATGCCATGCCTTACTAAGGGCGTGGCTCAGGATAAGATATTTGAAGGATAAAAAAGGGTATTACAATGAAGTTTGAGCTTTATTTATGTGTCAAAAACAAATTTGATCAGTTTGTCTGCTACCTGAACCATGATCAATGTGAAAAAATTGAGACAGGGGGTAACTGAACAACAACGTCAAACAGGACATAACGAACGAAATTAATGGTGGACGGAAAGAAAAACTGAACAATAACAGTGATTACAGTTGCACATGACATAAAATACCTGGTCGAGAGCGAATCTAAAATGTTATGTATGCTCAAAAGCCTTTGCCTAGGTCAGACATACTGTCCCAGGCTAGTGACTATCACACAAACACATAATTTATGGAAACAAGAATCGAACCACCAAAACAAAGACTAGCACTAGGAATAGAGTTGGATCATTTCCTATTTTCCTACCTCCAAAATTTCTACCTGATCTTGCATCAGCAAATCATGTGTTATCCCTGCTAGGCGTAAAGGGAGAATTACACTGACCTCAAGAATTCAATATTGTCGAAATGTACCACCCTATCTTCTTTTAGAATGCTTCCAGAGTTTCAATATAGTCAAATTGCTACCTTTGCACTAAAGGTTCATACATAAGCATACCGAATACTTTTCATCTATTCCTACCATCAAAACTCATCGTGGTCTTGAAATAAAAGCATAAGTATATTCTTAGGAGCACCCAGAACATAATGAATAAATTTGATGGTCTTCTATATAAGAACAATACATAGCACGATGACTTCTAGTAGTCAAACTGAAAATATAAAAAAAAACATATCATCCAATATGCTCGTAGAAATCTATTCATGTTCTTAATTTTGACCACAACTAGGTGTTTTTAAAAAAAATAAAAAAATAATGACTTTCCCATGGTGAAGATGACAATATAAGACCACCATTACATTCATAGTGATCCTAGAAATCCATTCATGCCCTTACTTTTAATTTTGATCAACGAAACACATTTATGCCCTTCTTGATTTGACTACTAAGGTCATTAAGGTGTTTTTGAGGAAACAATCTTCCAGAAAAAAGTATTTATGGTCTTCAATAGTCAAAAATGACAATATGAGACCAACATTGTATTCGTAGAGCTCGCAGGAATGTATTCATTCCCTTCTTGACTTTGACCACTAGAAGTTAATAAAAATATTTTTAAAAGTTTACATGTTTCAACGAATGCAAGAATATTTTTAGAATGTGAGATGGAAGGTGTCGGTTGATAAATTACAAAGTGTGGTGTGCCTGTTGGTAAATGTTGAATTTTATGTGTGCCTTTCGGTAAAATATTGGATTTCACTAGTTAAAAATGGCCTCTCTATATCAAATTTTCCTTTGCTCACTCAAGACTCTCTTTCTCTCTTTTGATCAAAGCGAGAAGAAATTTCATAACAAAATATAGCTAAAATTGATGCCCACCATTCTAGATGTACCACGATATCCTTCAACAGGTGAGGAATGCAGAAAGTATTAAACAAGGGCACTTTTAAGGATGTGATGACTTCTTATTTGATAGGTGGCTTGTTAAGTCGTATGTGATACGACAGAATAAAGATACCTCTGACCTTCATAAATTCCCATGATTTAGCATAATAACAGATGAGGAGCAGGGATACTAGTGACAAAAAAAAGTGCTCCAAATAAAGGGTTTCAGTGGCAAACCACACAAAATGAAAAAAAAAAAAAAAAACAGTAAAATATTCACTTCACATTTGCTTGCAGACAATTGCGAAGAAGAAAGCTGATGTTAGGAAATCATACACGCAAGAAATGAGACTGAATTCATACGAAAGGTGAAGGCTGAATATACAAGTTAAGGGTTTGAGCATTCAATCAGTGTCTAAATAAAATTACTTAAATCTCAGAAGAGCAGATTTTCAAGAAACAAGTTTGAGTATTCATTTCATTGTTTAACAAGATAACTTAAATCTTAGAAAATGAATTCTCGTGACTAATGAGACAGTAATGACATTATGGTTTCGGTTAACATAACAAATGAAACAATAAAAGACTGATCGAAAACCTTACTAGCAAACACATGGAATTCAGTTGTAAACTTTCAGCCGAAATCTGTGGAGCAAAGAACTAAGTTATTGCTGTGGCACGTGTCATTGGATATTCATTTGTTTACAAAGGAATGATTTGCGAATCAGAATCAGACTGTTGGGGTGCAAGTGTTAGCTCTGCAACGATTGTCAAACTTCTAGTGCCTGATGTCTCATCTTAGATTTTTCAGTTTTATTTGACATCCAGAAAAATTCTGTATACACTAAGGAAGAACAATGGTCCTTTTCATGCACCATGGTGCCATTTATGGTAAATTTGAAAAAAAAAAAAAAACCTACTCTTATTTATTCACAACAAATGGTGATTGGTGGTGATCAGAGTTGTCAGATCATCGCCACATGTATGGCTAGGAAGAGGAGGCAGTGCCTAGAGAACCTAATGGCCCATAGTGAAAGATCAGCATCGATAGGAAGCTAACATATGGCGATGCACATTAGAGGCACCTTCTCCTAAGGCCTATATATAAGACCTGCTATAACAATGTAGCAGGTCACATCGCATCTGTTGAAAGTTAGATCATAACAGGTGGCTTCTACGATCCAAGAAATATATGCATGAGAAATTTTAGCATTTCTAATTCTATGCACTTGAATGATTTAAGCAACCTAAATACACAGAGCAGTAGGACGCAAAACACTAAAATAGTTGCAGATTCACGATAACTTACAGAGTTTGATTGTTATGGAAGACGTCATCTGAAAGGTTCAACTGGAGCAGTCTCTTCAAGGAGAGTGGCAGCCTGAAAACACTCAGAAGCTTCAAGTGCCAACCTTGGATTTTCAGCTTTATAAATTAGACCAAGATTGAACCAAGCAATATGGTTAGCGCGGTCAAGTCGAAGTGCATCAGTCAGGAAGCCTTTGATGACAGCCAATGAAGCGTCACTAAGATCTCTAAGGACAATTGCAGTGGAGACCAAGCTAGGGACATGGCCTGGTTCTATGTCCAAGGCTTTAGCATATGCTCCTTGAGCTTCTTTAAGGAGGCCTTTTGCTTCATATAACTGTCCTGAAATCAATAGAGTTTAACATGTAGGATTAAAATTGAGTGGAAATTTACGCAAACAAAAAGCATTCGAAATAAAAGAGAGAATAGAAAAAGAATCTCTACACGACTAGTATATTGATAGTGGGTGGATCACGTATGCATCTGACGGTTACAATAATCAAGCAAACCATCAAACGGCAAGTAAACAAAAAAATTTCCACAAGTAATCTTCTAACTACCAGAATCCCAGTATATCATTTGATGTCCTCAAAGGTGGAACAGGACAGGGAGGACTAAGCAGGGAAGGTTAATAAGGGGCTAAAGAATACATGAGAAAATTCAAAACTCAATGGTGTTGGAGTCTTTGCAAGAAATGTGAGCCATTTGTCTTTCATATGCACCTAAAAGAAATGCAAAACCAACCAATTTATACAATTACAATCTGATCATTAACAATAATGCTACTCCAAATACTTACTATAACACACCAGCTAGATCAAACAAGAAACTGTGTCAATGCAATGAGACTTAGAGCAAGTAGGTCCTAATGGAATCTATGAGATCTTGCAACAAAATAATATAGGACGGATGAGATAAGAGGCACAAAACCAAAATTGTAAGCTGTGCTTAATGAACGTGCTACTCATCACGATGAATTATAAATGATCAATGGCAACAAGTCAGGCTCATTGTAAACTATAGAACCATAGTAAATGAGTCACTACATGAATTCCTCAAGGGGAATTTGAGCACAGAACTAGTTTATCCAAAGTTGTAGTTAGATATCGGCATCTTCTTGTTTAGTAAATTTGTACTGCTAAATTCTTCTCTTTAAATGAATCAGAGAATAGCCTATGAATTGAAAGATATCTAGGAACAAACCACTCCAATCTTGAGGCAATCATGGCAGTTACAATAATCAGCTTTTGCAGATTATGTTGAAAACTAACTAGTTTAAGCTGAAGAAAACGACAAATTCAGGATAAACAGACGAAAGGTCCACAGATACCAAGTAAAAAGAGTCTTTCAGAAACAATCATCTAAGTAAATTAACAAAAGAAAATTAAGAGAGAAAAAATAGAAACTAAAACTAGAAAGAAGGTGATTATTGCAAAGTGGCAGTATATAAAACGTAGCTTTGGATAAAGAAAAAATAGTTGACAAACATGGATACCTGTTGCATGCCATGCTAAAGCAGAATAAGGATTAATAGTTTTGAAATTTTTTAAGCAAACTTCAGCATCCCTCCATTGTGACATGCTTATGTAGACATTAGTAAGATCATACCAAGTCTGAAGTTCCAAACTTTTATCAATTTTTCCACCCTGCAAATAGTAATCTGAGAAGTAATATTTCCAGATATATCTGAATTGAGAGGGATAAAATATTACATTATTGATGCATGGAATTGCAACTTATGTATTTATAGCCCTTAGAAATACTAAAATTTTCTCAAACTTAGGCATACCTTAAACTAGGTTACATCTAATATTTTTAACACTCCCACTCAAGTTAGAGTGTAGATACTATCTAAGTTGAATTTATTCAGATGAATTATAAAAAGCCTATAAAGGAAAAGATAAACCTGAGTAAAACACTTATCAAAAAACAATACTGGTGCAGTGACATGAAGACTCGAGGCTCTGAACTGATCTTCAAAGGGATGACAACAAGATTGTGGTCGTCAAGAAAGAGCCATTAGAAATTAGTGAAGATATTTAAATGTCTCAATATAGTTCCTTGACTCCTCAAATTCAAGACATCATGAGATTTTGAAGTTTGTGAGGTTAGATAAAAAATTGTGAGAGATTGCAGAGCGAAATAAATAGATCAAAGTTCAGCATCTACTCTCGAAATTTTATCAAGGTTTAAAATTTCCAGCAATGTCAAAGTTTCGGTTCCGGACCAGAACTATATAACTATATGTTTTTGGTACCATATCATGTCATGCCGATACAGTTTCATATTTTTTTAAAATATAAGTATATATTAATTTTAAAAAACACTTTTATTAATATTTAATTATTATATTTGTTAACTATTTTATATTTCAAGTGTTGAGTTCATAGTTCAATATTATCTCGTGAGATGTTTGATGCCTATTAAAATATTGTAGCAACTATTAAACTTAACAATCAAGTTTTTATCCTACTAAATGGAGTCGACTATATGGATTCTCCTACATCATTGGGCTCGATCACAAAGAACATTCGACGTCCTCCTCCATTTCAACAATCCTATTTGTATCTTATATAAAACATTTCTATTAACCTCTTCATCCTTTTGCAAAAATGAACCTAGATACTTAAATCTCTCAAGTATCTTAACAATTGTCTTACGTCTGCTACTATTAAACTTAAATTTCATATATTCTTTCTTTATTCTACTAAGCTTAAAACTTTTTACTTTTAGTATTTTCCACCAAGATTCTAGCTAAGCATTTACTATATATATATATGTATATATACAAATATTAATGTTATATTAGTTATAACACAACTTTGATATATATTAATTATTTATAACGCTGTTATATATGCATATAATAGTTTTTTAATATAACAATTTCAATTTAAACCATTATATAATTCTTTCTGCCGTCGGGGTCACGATTTAGTTGGTGATCGTGATTACTTCATTTGAGGCTTCAACCAATGCTCTCTCCTCCAACCACATCTCCCACCCAAATAAAAAAACCTTATTTGCGTGCACCACTAATCCAAAGTCAAAGAGTCACCGCCACCCACTGTTACTTGTCACTGCTTTTGCCTCTTGCTAATCGACATTTGTTGCCACTTCTTATTAAGTTTTCAAGCATTTTACAGCCCTAATCCTAGTTTTCTTTTTAATATAGCGTACTGCCGCTTTCATTTTATAGTATTAGATTAACATTTTAAGCACTACATTTTATCACCACGAGGCATAAATAAAATTAATCCTATGGTAAATATATGAAAAATAAAAATATACAATATAATTCTTAGTGCTTTATCATTGCACATCAAGCAACTTCTACAAGATGAATGATAATTATAAGATGGACAACAATGAAGCAGGATTAATCTACTAAGCAATTAGGAAAAATATTACATAATTGAAAATTTTCTCATATGATATGACATGCCCATAAAACATATTTGTTATTGTAAATGCCAATCTTTAAAAATGTCTAACATATAATATTCTATTTAGTAAAGGTTGCTTAGACCGAGATCCTACATAGGACAATGAGTAAGCATAGGATTGGCCTTAGACCAATTAAGATCCTACTTGGGATCTGGGATCTGGATTGTTTAAGTAAAATTGGATAATATTGTGAGATCCTGAAAGCTAAATCGCAATCTTGACTACCATCAGTATTACAATTCATGCATTTATAGCCTTTAGACATAACTAATTCTATCTATAACTTAGGCATGAAAGTATTATGCAACACTATGTTAGTGTAGAAGCCAATACATATAAATATATAACAAAAGGAACAATAATCCTTTTGTGACAGCTGATAAAAGCATTTTAGAAGAAGAAGATTATTTTACCTTCAATGTTGCTAGTCCAAAGCCAAAACTTTTAGTCTTCAACTGAATTATTGCAAGAAGATGAGTATATGTCTCAATTGCATTCTTCAATTGCCCTTGTGCAATTTGAATTTTAGCTTTAGTCCTCAACAATACCCCGTGATTCCATTTTCCTGTTTGTTCCAAAGCAGCATTAATAATAGTTTCAGCATCAACAAACCGCTTCTGTGCAGACAATATTCGAGCTAAAAGAATCCATCCTTCAATATTTGATCCAGCTTCAAGTTGCATCAGCTGTTTAGCATAACGAAGAGCTGAATCCAACTTTCTTTGTTCAGCATTTTCCAAGCTTAGATTATATAAGATCCTATAATCTTTCCCAGGGACCACTTTTTCAGCTTTTTCAAGCGAGTAAAGTGCCTCAGACTGCCTTAAAACTCTCTGTGAGTCAGAACTAGAAGACCTAGCCTGAGCTGAAAGAGAAATTCCAAGTAAACAATTAGCTAGACTTTCAATTTGGCCACAGCAACCATGCAAGTTGTCGAGAGCCCTGCGTGCAAACATAACACCATCTTCTGCACACGAAATATTCTCACCACAAACTTTAGAAGCAAGTAACAATGCTTTCACACAATTTGGATCCTCTGAGGCACTCAGTAGCTTTCTCAGTAGATTCAAAGCAGTAAGATCATCATTTTCCCCCAAATAACACAAAGCAAGAGTATAGTATTGGGTTTTCCTATCTAGGACACCAGGTAGTAATTCTTCTACCTGATTGGCCAGTGAACCTAACTGCCCTGATATGGCTAGCGCAAAAGTCAGATGATGAAGAATAGATGGGTCCCATTCAATTCTCTTCAGAGAAAACTTTCTCAGTAGAATAGTTAACAGAAGAACAGCCTCTTCTATATTGTTCCTAGGAATAAAAGCGCCATCCATTTGAAAACGAAGGTTAGGAGGGCTTGCATCAAAACCTCCATAAAGAAGAAAAATAGCAAATTCCTTTTGTATCTTTGCTGTGGTGAAAGCATCAAGATTCCAGTGTCCAAGAAGGGCTCTCCGGTAAGATAAGATGACCTCATGGGAAAACCCAGCCAGTTTCCATAGCTCTGGAAGTAACTCGACCGCCTTGCATACTATCTCCTGTAACTTACTATCAGTAAGAAAGTTCCCCGCGGAGCCATCAGTTAAAGCAGACTCTAAAGTGTCCAGGACAATGTTGCATGATTGAGCAGCTTCTGCAACAAATTAGAAATATTTTGGACATTCGTTAAATTAACATTCAATTCATAATGAGCAAATAGATAAAAAAAAAACAGAAACAAAAAAGTTGCTGCCTAACTAATGCATCTGAGATACAAGAAACTAAAGTTACATGATGAATGGCAATACATATTTACCATAAAGAAGTTACATAGGTAATATTTGTTTCAGCAGGTTTTACACATCAACAACAGAATTTCTTACATCATAAGGAGAGGATGCAAGAGAGGTTAAAATATCAAATGTTTAGTCACAAAGGTCAAGCTTGTCAACTGCTCATTTTGGAGATTCAACACCCCAATTATACTTTTTAAACAAAGTTACATTCTTAAAAAATGGTCTATCAAAACCAAAAATTATAACTAAACAAAAAATTCTATATACTAGATCACACGCTCTTAGTGCTTATCTCCAATTTCCCAAATAGATTAACATTCCTTAGAAAAAGGATCCTCTGTTCTCATTTCAAAATTTTGCAACAAAAGAAGAGTTCTCTTAAAGATATTGCACAAGTGCAGCATTAGTATGATGAAACACACTTCAGATGCTGCTGAAGCAATAATATAGAGATATACACTAGTGAAAAGCTATGTTATAATTGTTGGGATCTTGAGCACAAAAAACAACACAAGCGCAGCGGAATATTATCAAGATCTTTTCCAGAAGATCCATGCGAAGGAAACCGTATACTAGTTGTTATGAGAGTTATACCTTTGTTGCATAAACACGAACTCCCAACACCAACTTTTGTACTTGTTGGATCTCAGCACGATCAAGTGTTCGCGCCTCTTTTGGTATCCACACGAACACGTTCCGTCCGTCTCACGAACTCACAAACTTGGAGAAGAAAAACCACCTAAGGTTGTGCTA
>JBBUKS010083477.1:0-27634 GCA_038050645.1 Hedychium gardnerianum
ATTTTAAATTTCAGAAGATACGTGTAATTTAACATTGGTGTCCTCACTTGCTAATATATTATACACATAATTGCAAAAGAAACAAAATATATCTTGTTCAAATATATTCAAGGATTGACTTTTCTTTTCAATGATTTGATTATTCTGTTTGTACATGTAGAATAATAATTAATAAGATTATTTTTTATTAATATTTTTTATTAATATTTTTTAATTTATTGTGATCATCGTTAAAAAAAATTTAAGAGATCAAATTGATCAATGAAATTAATTGAGTTTATTATTATTATTATTTTTAATAAGGCCATCTTGCATTTGACACGGTTGGAGTAATTGCTTTCAGAGAATGGCTTGAAGTATTTTCTTACAGGAAAAAAAAAATTTCAGATGGCAATTTCTTGGTCAAAATCAGGTTCATTAGGTTAGGCTTAGGTTTAATTAAACCACATAATATGGATGGTTAGACACTCAATATTTGGATGGTATTTTTTGATTTATCTTAATGGTCGATGGAAAATTTTCGTGGGGCCGGGCCGATCACCCTAGGTCCGACGTTACCCGACCTGATTAATCAATTTTTGCCCCCGGGATAATGGTGCGATGGTTAGGTCCTCCGATGGTTAATCAATGGATCTAAGATTCGAATCTCAACTACGGCGTATTGTAGGGAATTTTCCCTCTAATGAGAAGCGGGTTTTAGAATACTAGTTATTTGGATGTGCCTCCATTAGCGCTTCCCGATTTACCTTGGTGGTCGGTGAGAAACTTCTGTGGGGCCGGATCCGTCATCCCAGATCCGACATTACCCAATCTGATTAATCAATTAGACACTCAACATTTATGGTTTCTTAATATATAATGAGTATTTTCATTTATTGTTTTTTTAAGGCATAAGTGCTATTATATGTGAGTCAAAATTGACTTTTGACTTTTACTTTTAAAAATTCAAATTGACTTTCTTTAAAATTAAAATCATTAATTTCCGATAATGATATTTTTGAATGTATATTAAATTGCGAAGAGTTGACGGATATAAGTAAATGCATTTTAGAAGTCAAAATAAGACCAAAAAAATTGTTAATTAAGATAACAATGAAATACTGACAAGAGATTGTCTTAAGTTATATAATTTCATCGTGACAAACTAATCCATGTGCTTTTTTTTAAACACCAATTATACTTTGAATATCTTGTTCAATTTTATTTTTGATTTTAAATTATTTTCAACAATAACACTTTAAATATGTTAAACTACACAGAGTTGACCCATATTAATAAATGGATGACGTGAAAGCGATAAGGTATACATTAGTCTATGAAAAGTTAATCGATATAAGTAAATGGATGATGTGAAAGTGATTAAACCTAAGAGCATTATATTAAATATTCTAAATAAAAATTTTATTTTAAAAAAATTCTATCAATTATCCTATCAATTCCCTAAATTTAAATTTAATGAACAATAATTCTTTAAATTTAAGAAATAAAATTTTATCCCTAAACATTAAATATTATTTCCACTCATATTTATATTAAATATTATTTTCATCATTAAAATAGATAATATTAAAAAATTATAAAAGAGAGTGAAATAATAATAAAAAATTATAAAAAATTAATGTATTATATAATAAAAATAGATATTTAAATTTAAATAAAATATTTTTTTTTATTTTAAATTTTATTTAGGATATCTAATATGAATATCTTTAGTAATTCGTTAATAGCTCGTCGATAAATTGACATAATATCATGTTAAAATTTATCCTCATCATATCATCATTTCCAAAATAAAGACTATTGTCTTTGTCGTTGTGCTTTTAGCCGTCTTTATGTTTAGTTGCATATATTTAATTAGCATTATGTATCTTTTTATTTCTGCTTGTATTAGACTTGAGTATGAGGAATTAGTTTCTAATTTTAATATTTATTTCTACATGTAGTGTGTTATATTAATGAGTAGATGATCTATTTATTACTTCTAAAAAACTTCTACAGTTTCTTTTTAAATCTATTTTATATTTTGTTTTTATGTTTTTGTTTCTTTTTTCTACAGTTTCATTGCTTGCAGCGCCTTCGGCTCCAGACCCATCAACGCGTATGATGGAATGGGTGACGACGAAGAATACTGAGCTATGGTTGGCCGAATAAAAGCCCGTTGACCTAATAATTCAATATATATTATTTGTCTGGATGAAAAAGATAGAGTGTCACTTCTTTTATTTTAGGTTGGAGGAATTAAAATTAATTAAACAAAGTCAATGAAGAATGGAAACTTTCAGTAGAGTGTTTTTGTAATGAAAAAAAAAAGATGATGCAGTTATTCATTGCATTGATAATATTTTTATCTTCCATTTTCACCGACATTTGAGGAAAATCAAACGCATGAAAGTTCGAGTCTTAAATGGTTTAATATTTATCTTTTCACTTTTATTTCTATTTACAGAGAAGGAAGATGATGTAATATCACTTTTGCCTCCCTTTACATCAACTGTTTTTATTTATTTTTACTATTTTTTTTATTTCAATTAGACATGACATTCTAATAACTAAGCAAAATCGAGAAGAATTTTAAACAATAATTTAGTAAATCCTTCCCCCACAAATGATAAAGAATTAGATAAAACCCCATTCCGTAGATATCAATAACTTCATACAAAATCGAGAAGAATTTTAAACAATAATTTAGTAAATCCTTCCCCCACAAATGACGAAGAATTAGATAAAACCCCATTCCGTAAATATCAATAACTTCGTACAAAAAGGAATTCTCTTCTAGTCATCAGTAAATAATCTCTACACATTATTGCACCACCAAATGTATTTCTAAAATTAAAAAATTATTAGCCCTCATGGGATGAGTAGATGATTATTACATGAGATTTTGTCATCAAGAGATTTAAAGATTTAGAGGTCAATTTTTGACATCGCAATGCTTGTCAAATTTCTGTTCTCTTTCATGTAATGATCATTATTCAAAAATTAATAATCACTCGTGATTTATCTTTCTTTCAAATAACGAAGGGCTACCCAGCATTTTTTTTGCCACCAAAATTGAAAAAATCATTTTAGAGTAATTAAAATTGCAGTGGAAGATTTTGAGATTACAAGCCATGCGCCAAGGGAAGTTGCTGTAGTCGCTGCAGTCGAGTATACAAAACGCCACAATCGAGTGATCTCAAGCTCTGGGGGGTAGTCAAACAAGGCCTTCTCTTCGTCTAGAAATTCATCTGATTGACCAGCAGGAGGATATCCTTGTTCTTGAAATTGTTTGACTGCTCCTTCAATTCAAAACCTAACTGGAAGTAATTACTTTGTTTCGCTGCTATCTTCTTGGTTAGCCGTTCTTCTCGGGCTTTCCATCTGGTCTCTTCTGTTTGTTGGAGGTCAGTCATCGTTAGTTGGATTTCCTCCTTCTGTTGTACATCTTCTTGCAAAGCGTCAAGATAACTATGAGCTTCTTGGAGCTTAGTAGTAGTCACAGCAGCGAAATCCTCAATAACCTGCTTGGAAATGTTTGCAGATAACCCTTTGAGGAATGAGGATGGTAAGTGTTCTAGATTTTGAACAATATAATTTCGACAAGCATTCAACTTTTGTTCCGCCTTCATGGCTCTACTCTCAGTTGACTTTAATTCTGCTTGAAGTTCTTCGATTCGTTCGTTTGTCGTTCTTTTGTATGTCCTCCTAATTGTGAATTCCAATAATGATTTCCCTAGTCTGAAATGCCGCATTCTAGATTGAACACTTGATGCCTATATTCAATCTGTAACTCGGCCAATTGCTTAGAGACTTGGTCCCGGGACTCAGTTAATACTCCTACTTGATCCTGAAGATCATAATTCCGGATACGATATTCCGCACTATAAATGAAGAAGGGATGAGTGGAAGATACTTGACTTTTAATGCTCTCATACCAAGGAGGAGGGGGAGCAGAAGAAGCCATGAGAACAAGGAGATAGTGGGGAAAGAAGGGAAAAGCACTTACGTGAAGGGAACAAGCTGTGAAATGAAGGGGGAGGGAAGAAGACGAAGAAGGTTAGAGAGCGAGGAAGTTGAAGGACAACGGGTGAAAAAGCAACGGGAGTATGAGGCGGCTGGCTCAAATCTCAAAAATATTGTAAGGTCGTGATCTACGAGAAGCACGAATCTTCAGGTGAATTAGAAGGGGTCGAGGTCATTGCGTCAGTCAGGCCCGTTATGCGCGCAGAGATAGTGGCGGCCCAACAAGGAAAAGAACATTGGTTTCGGATGCGAATGAAAAGGGAATTAATAACAATACACATTACGATTTACACCAATGAAAAGGGAATTAATACAACCCCATAAAATGTACATCAATTTTAGGATGTTTTTTTCCCCCTTATTTAATTTATATCGATTAATTTTTAAAATAATTAATTTAGTTTTATAAAAAAAAATTATCAATTATTTAGATATATTAGAAAATATTTATAATAAATGTATCAATCTAATATTTTTAAGTCAATGTTTAATAAAAAAAATTATCCTAGTAGGAGGGCCCATTAAGTAAGAAAGAAATGACTATATAGGTAATACTTGGGAGATTTCCTTGTAGCTAATGCTTGGATCAAATATTAGGTACGAGTAAATGACTGAAAGGAATGGCACCAACTATATAGTCTGGGACAATAAAAACACTAACAAATGTGAAATACTTAAATGACAAAATTTAACTCACCTACATGTTCAAGGAACTTTGCATTAATTTCTTTGTTGGGTTGATATTTTGGAAAGCTGGATGGTTCACATGCATACGGTTGAGTCCTGAAATACTGAATGAATTGAGAAAATAATTAGCCTAATACTGACATTATATAGAGAACATTCATGTGCATCTAACACTGAAAGACAAGTGAAAAAATATGTGACGATAAATAGAATAATGATTGTTTTATAAGCTAATGTTAGAGAAGAATTATAAAGAAAATAAGACAAAAAAACAAAAAGAAATCGCCGTCTCTTGATTTTATGGAAAAAAAAAAATTATTCAATAATAAAAATAATCTCTCAAATAATTAAACAAACACTTAAATAGATAAACACTAACTCATAATAAACAAGATTTGTTAAAAATATCTTAAATACCAAATAAATAAAAATTATTAAAAATAATAAAAATTATATTTGGAGCCTTCAAAAAAATTTTAAATTTTATTTTCAACTCAAAATTTAACCGTTATGGGTTTATCCATAACAAATCTAAATTTTTGAATAAATTTTGATTAAAAAAATAATATTTTATTTTGATATCCAAATCAAAAATTAATCCTACCGTGTTAGTTCTGTATCCACATTCAACAAATTGTAATAATTCTCCTATGGCCTTTTGTCCTTCTCAAATGATAGTAAAAGTCAATATCTTATGAGAACAATAAAATTAAAATCGTAGAGGTGGTGCATCTCACCTGATGAATGACTATCTCTCTCGAGTTACCAACTCGAATATATGCGATAATCCCATAGTATAGACGCCGCTCTCGACGCTAATTCGTCAGTAACCTGTTAATAAATTGATATCATATCAAATTCAAAATTTATTATTAACACCTCTTCCTTAACTTACTCCGTCATCATACTCAAAATAAAGGCTGCTCTTGTTCTCGTTGTGCTGTTAACGAGTTTTATGTTTCTTGTAGACATCTATTGCATTTGCAGCAGGCGCCATCGGTACAACCGGCGAGCTTTTTTGAGTTGCTTTCTTAAGCTAATATTTTGCTGTTGCTACCAGGAGTGAGCAAATTAAAAGTTCAATTAAAGTAAATAAATCGATCGAATTTAAAATTTTAATTCGATTATTTCAGATTTTTTTTTTAGAAAAATAAGTTATATCAATTAATTCGGTTCGATTTCAATTTTAATTTTTTTTTTCGTTAAACCGAATAAATAGAAATAAAAAAACTAATCGATAAATTTTTAAATAAGTGAACCTATAAATTCCTAATTAATCGATAATTTCTCATCATATCATCATTGTTAAAAAAATTAGTTAATTTAATTTTTAACAGAATTAATCAATGAAATATCAATTCAATTTATTTAAATTTTATTAAAAAATTTAATCGATTTAATTAATTTGAAAAACTTTAACTTAATTAAATTTTAATCTCTAGTTGCTGCTCCAACATCACCAAAGTCGTCCACCCATGACTTGGTAGGAGTAGTTAACTCTAGTTGCTGCTACGACATCACTAAAGTCGTCCATCCATGACTTGGTGAAAGTAGTTAGTGAGAATAGTTAACTCTAGTTGTTGCTCCAACATCACCAAAGTCGTCCACCCATGACTCGATGAGAGCCGTATGTAATCCCCTTAATTAGTATTTGTGACATCTTATTATATATCTAAATAATTAGTATCCTAATTATATTTTTTTATTTCTGTATTGCATTAGATTTGAGAACTCTAAAAATTAGTATCCTAGTTGTGCATTTGTTTCTACATGTATAATGAATTATGTTGTATAGTGTATTATCACATTCCCTCTATTTACTTCCGAGGAAAAGGAAAGATCGGTAAAAAAAAAAATCTTCAGTGTACTTAGGTAGAATTTTTTTTAGGATTGTTACGATATACCGAATCCTAAATCATATACTATATATTTACCAAAAATTTGATTAAAAAAATTCATATAATTTTGATATATTAAAATTTTGCTATATCAAATTTTTGATATACCGAATTTTTAATTCGATATAAATCTTATATCATTTATATTAAAATTTTAATTTATCTATCATATCAAAGTATTAAATCTCATACCAATATAAAAAATTTAATACGATATAATATTGTATTAAAAATTTTAATATATCAATAATATGAATATAATTTAATATAATTCGGCATAATATGTACGATATATTAAATTTTTGATATTTTTTCTGCTCTTATTTTCTTTCACATGAGTTTAAATCTTACTTAAAAATTTTTAAAATATTTTTTCTTTTCAAATCTAATTTTAATTTTTTGATGTTTTTAACAAATAATTTTTTAAAAATTATGTTTCCCTCTGGTTGTGTATAGAACACCGAAAGCCATCTTTTTCTCTCTTCTTTTACTGTTTTTATTGTTGTCATTAGAGGTTTTTGGTGTGTCGTCACGCGTATGATGAGTGAGTGAAGACGAGGGCGGTGGCAAATAATGGACTATGGTGCCCGTTCACCTAATAATGCAATATATTATTGGTAAAAAAAATTGAAGGGTCACTTCATTTGTTTTAGGTGGAGGAAGTAAAATTAATTACACAAAGTGTGAAAGCTTTCAGTGGAGTTTTTTTTTTACTAATGAATAAATTTTTTGATAAATAATTAAGAGATTTAAGATTTAAATTTTAATTATGATATATTATTAAAAAAAAATTCAGTAAAAAATAAATATAAAAATATTAATTATTTGAATGAATCTCTATTAATATTTTCTAATTTATCTTGATAATCGATGAATTTTTTTTATAAGATCAAATCGATCATTTCATGTTTGACATTATTCGATCTCATTAATTTTGAGTGTTTTTATAATAGGAGAAAAAATGGAAACTTCCAGTGGAGTGTTTTTATAGTAGGAAAATTTTATTTTTTGAAAAAAAATAATGTTGTTATTCATTGCATTGATAATATTTTTATCCTTCATTTTCACCGACATTTGAGGAAAACCAACTACAGGAAAGTTGTGAATTCAAAAGCGCCAGCGGCCCAATAACCTAACAGCCCAATAGCCTAACAGCCCATTCAGTCCTCTAAGTTCGATCAAGATGGCAAATTTCTTGTCCGTCTTGAGAATCAAACCTTGATGCTGATTGATGCTACTGGGACCTTAATGCTACTGGACCTTGCAGCCCAAAAAGCAAGTTGGAGGGCATTTGTTTATCATCTTTGATTTTATGTTTACTTAATCAAAATTAGACTAAACACAATAAAAAACAATAATTTAGATAAAACCCCATTCCGTACATACAAAAAGGAATTATCTTTATAGATTTTCTAGTCATCATTTATCTCGACAAAAGTACACATGCACAGAATGAAAATTATTGCGCCACCAAATGTATCACAACAAAATTGAAAAAAAAAACATTTTCGAATATAATTAAAATCGTAGTGGAAGATTTTGAGATTACAAGCCATGCGCCAATGGAAGTTGCTGTGTGCCCAAGGTCATGTGGATTCTCTGTAAAGCTGTAGTCGCTGCAGTCGAGTATACAAAACGCCACAGTCGAGTGATCTCAAATTTACATGTAAAGCTGAAGAAACAAAATGACCAACTTCAGTGTGTACACCAACCTGACAACAAAAAATCAATGAAAACGGGAACTATCTGCAGCAACCTTCGACGACTTCATGAGTCTGTTGTACAACAAGGTGGTGGTCACAAGCTGTTGAATTTTCATGAAGAATCAACAGATTCTCCAACATGTCTGTCGCGGAGCATTTAGGAACGTTGACGGAGAAGATGGCACCAGTTTACTTCCTGGACTCAGCAACGGTGGAGAGGAGCAGGATAGATGACTGGGGGTTGATAATTCAACTGTTTGTTTACTGGGAATGATCCATCCTGAAGGAGATGACAAAAGAATTATCTAACGGAACTTCACCCAGGGAATGCTAGAAAAGCCAGTCTCTAGTTGGCCAAAACAGTATCCTAATTCCTAATGCAAAGAATAAAACTACTCCGACAATAAAAGAAAATAGATGAGCATAAAAAGTTGGATTGCCCTGGAGATAATTCTGATAGAGAACACTCCAGATAAGGAAACTAGTTCTAGCTAGCAAGTTTATAGTTTCGATGGTTCCCATTTTGGGTAAATATGCACCATGATATTTGTCGTTGAGAAAACATCTGTTGCTCGGTCATAGAAGCATATATTAGATGTCTTACCACATCACACTATTAGGAAAAAAAAGTCTCAAGAATTACATCTAACAACTCAATTCCTCCAACAAATGAAGTATGAGAAATAATAAAAGAACAATAAAGAGGTAGGAGCTTGCAAAACAAATAGTGGTTCCAAATTTTTAAAAATTTCATTTTCTTTGAAGAATAAGAGCCTCTACTTCTAAAATTACCCATAAGCCCAACTCGAACACAAGAACTCTCACACAACCTTCATCATGAAACATTTGATTGTTTCAAGAACTTGAATGAATTATGATAGAGAATGAATATAAAGATATAATTTTTAGTTAGGTCCACTAGAACATGATTGAAAGGTTTCAAAATCATAAACCGATAGGAGTATTCTTTTATATTGCAAAGCTAAACAAGTAGGAGAATTATTTATATGAATCACAATTCTTATTGTGTGAGATGATATGATTAAAATGTAACATGGTAATTATATTTTATGAATAAAAATTTAAAAGAATTGTGATTATCTAAATTATCCTAGAGGAAGACCCAGTCAGACACCATTGTGGGAGTGAGATAAGTAAAGACAATGCACTTTGAGTTTTTTTATATAACTATGAGTTGAAAAGTTATCATCCTGATGCATCAATGGCCAAAATACTCAACAAAATGTTCCATTCCATTTCATTTCAACTCTAAATGAAACGATATAGTCCATAGTTTGTAATTGATGGAAGTGAGAAAAGATTTTTTGTATACATCTTGATCAGTACTCATATTAGGTTGTTAGATAAGATATTACATTACTAATAAAGTCTAAAATGTAAATTTGATTTGTATATTTTATAATTTTAACTAACCTTAAGTTTTAAGAAAAATCACCACAATTAATCACAATATTAGTACAAATTTGACATCCTTAATAAGGACATAAATTAGATAGGGACCCAACCACAATTTGACCTAATTGTTCAATCGGATTTTTTCCTAATTCATAAATTGTGAAAGAGGAAATGCAACAAAACCATCCTTTTCAATTATACTCAAGGAAGGGAAGGTAAAGAATTTCGAGAACAGTAGATCCTAAACTAATTGACTAAAAAGCATGATAACAGAAAGAGTTAAAATCATTCAAGTTTGTCGTCTGCTGTTGAAAGTGAATCAACAAAATAATCAAGAAATATCAAATACAGATTGAATGTCACATGAAATGAACTATGGCACATTTTGATCAGTAATAAGTCTTATCAGAGAAGCAACAGAATAATACCTGTTCCAAGTTAACCTTAAAAGGTTTTGCCAGATCTTCAAACATTATTGGAGACATTTGCTTAATTCTGTCATCCACTTCCTGGAGAGAGACATGAATTAGATAATACCTTACCAAACTCTTTGATAGGATTTTTTTTCTTGTTTTCTTTAAGAAAAAAAGGAAAGAAACATGAGATAAGGAAACCATCTGAAACAAATGATACAAAAGATATGGTACTCAAAGTTATTTTGTTATAAGACGGTCTTCTGTTAACATCAAGTAAATATTGCACCTCAGCGGTACTAGAAAGGAAATTGCTGGTATTCAACTAGTAAACAAATAAACAAAAGAAGATGTCTCCGACAAGTAATATAAATTCAATGAGAGTACAATGAACTGTGTTAGAAATAAGGGGTTTACTCTCATATCTCTATTGACTCTGTTATTTATTGTCAGACCTTAACTCTATATAGTCTTAGATTAATATCTCATAGTAAATTATCAACATTTCAACCTAATCTTTAATTTGGCATTAGAGATGTCCCCACCCTTCGCCACCACCCACCTTCCTTTCCCCACAAAACCTAGTCCTCCATCCCTATGGTGCAACCTTTCATTGCATCGTTGCTCATATTCACATCCCCCTTTTTTATTCACTCACATATGGATCCTTCCTACCTCAATCAGCCATATATCATTATGTAGTCATAGCCGCCGTGATTCTTGCTAATTCACCATTCCTCTCACATCTGCAGTGTTTCATCTAGCATCTACTGAGTTTTCACTTAAAAGAATTCACAGCTTTCCTGATGATCTAAGCTGTTTATTGAACTTGAAGAAACATAAAACATTCCCCAAAAAGATATGCTTTTGATAGAAAAACAAGGTGAAGAATGCATAGTGAATATATTCATGTCATCGAGGAAGACCAAAATTCTAAATAAAGTACACTTTTTTTCTTCAAAATCTCTTATACCAGTCCTGTTATCCTTGACTTTTCAAAGAGTTCACTGGCGATTGCATCAAGTATATGTCTATTCTGCAATAAACCTTTCATGGCAAGCTCTTCTGTTTCTTCTACATACTGTGTAAAGAAAGTTAAACTTCAAAGCTTTAGAAAACTGTCCGATTAATTTAGAATCACTGCGCTATTTTTAAATGCAAAGACAAAAAAGCTATTACTCTTGTAAGCTCTCGAGTGAAGAGTTCAGACAGCTCAGGAGTCATGTCAGCAGGTATTACGTAAGGATCATCCCACTAAAATCATGAAGACACATTAACAAAGACATAGCCAGACTATTACCCAAAGATTAAAACAAAAAAAAAATAATACAAGAGTCAAATTTAAGCACCTTATAATTAATTAATTCACTATCTGGATTATCTGGACGATCTCTGAATCCAACATTCTTGACAAGGGTGGTCAGACCCAATCTTGAATTTCTAGGGCTGATTGCCATTTCTCTAGCAATCTGTGATATAATTTGTTATGGCCATGAAGGAAAGCATAAGGTACAGTAAGAGAACCTAAAATAACAAGCAATACATATCCCAAACAGAAAGAAGAAAACATCAAAATATCAAACATGCAGTGTCTCAAGCAATAAAGAAATGCTGTCCATCCTGTGTAGAAGTAATCTTGCCTATCTATACCATTACCATCAAAAGACAAATTGAATATTCTCCTTCAACTTCCTAATAGGCAATTTCATCACTCTAATTTATACCAGACCCATAGTGAGTTGAGAAAGATCTCATACAGTTGAATCCATCTACATTATTTATTTTATCTAAAGGATGTCTTTTTTATGACGGAAGGAAACACATGAGAATAATTTAATAGAAAAATTATGGCATTTCCCCTCCATTTCTGTCAGCGGAAAAATAGGGGAAAAGGAAAAGACTGGAAAAAATTTCTACAATTTTCCTCTATGTTGCTTGTGTCTGATTTAGGTGGAAATCTCTTTCACATGCAATGGAGCTCAAATCACTTAAAAAAATTTAAAATGTTTTTTCTTTTCAAATCTATTTTTAATTTTTTTATGTTTTTAACAAATAAATTTTTGACAATTACGGTTCCCTCTGTCTTTTCTTTGCTCCAATAAACAATTGGACGGAAAACATTTTTTCAATTCTTTTACTATGATTTCATTTCCTAGTTGTTTCTCTCCTTAAGAAATAGGGCCTAAATCAAACACAAACTGAATTGCATTCTACTTGCTGGAACATTACAGCTTATTCTTGTGGCAGTATATTTTGATGTAGCACAGCAGATCAAACCTCACTCTGAGAATAGATACCAACTGATGCGAGATAAACAAAAAAGACTCGTATAGAAAATGAAAGCTCATAAATGAGGAATATTATTATGCCAAAGATTGTTATGCAAGAGAGGAATTGAGGTTCTTTTGGTTTTTGAGGACTCCACCAAATAAAATAGGAAATAAACTTCTTTCAAGAAAAAAGTAACTCCATACCTGAAAGGAATAAAATTAAACTACATTCAAGAAAAGAGATACTTCTATACCTACAAGAATTCAATCTAGAAAATAAATCAAATATCAAACTAGGAAAAGGACCAAAAGTTAAATTGGAGTTCTACCAAAATTTTCCTACGATTCTAGAATAATAGCACACAGAATCAGAAAACATAAAGAATAATAATTTCTAGAATGAAAGAAAATTTTCCATACTCTGGTTATTTTTTCAAGGTCATCCCTTCCACCATCAGTGATGTCATCTCCAAAAACAATTTTCTCAGCACACCGCCCTCCATGTGCAACTACCATTTGCATCTTCATATACCCAAACGTAGTATATCCTTGATCTACCATCTCTTCTCTAGGATAAAATACAGATAGTGCAGTCTCCTGGTAATAGAGGGCGTTAATGGGGAGACAAAACCTTCATAACAAAATACTTGTGCATGATATAATAATCACAATTCTAGAAAATCATTACAATGATCATAACAAGAATGACTTGTTGTGAGTGCCAGATATTTGGGTCCACTACATGGACCTTTTTTTCATCAAGCTTTTTTTCAAGGCCATAATTAGGCTTTCCAATATTTTTAACTATGTTAAGTAAACTTTCTCTCTTTTATTTCTCTTACATTCTCATTTCTAATTGATTCAATTTGTCAAACTATGAAATTTAACATTTTCTATGAAAAAAACTACTAAATTAGTTTATAGTTTATATCACTTTATTATCTGTCATTCAAAGCTAAACGTAATTGCTCGTGAATAATTGCATATTTATTTTACTAGTTCAATAACTTCACATATTTATCGTAATATTTTCATTTGCTATCTCGACATTTTAATTTGTTGTTTATTGATTGCCCAACACTCAGATTAGTACAGAATGAATAACTGTGTTATAGAATTTGTATTTTAATAAGGTCATGTGAGTTGCAGAAACTTCAAAAACTACTACATTTTAATCATCAATGATATCTTCATCTATTATGGTTGCGTGATAAATCTAAAATACCTAAATCATAGATTGACCAAAATTAATAGCCAATATTCATACCTCACCACCAGGAAGTAACTGAGAGAATGCATGCCAATCAAAGCGAGGGAATAAATGAGCTAGCAATATATGACCAGCTTCATGCACAGCTAGAAGCCTCCTTGTCTCAATGGAGACCTATCACAATAAGGTAAATGACCAAACGGACAAATAATTAACGGTCAAACTTTAAGAAATACAAGTACATACACTAGCTTCGCACTTTTGTTGCTCCTCTTCAGTTAGCAGTACTCCCATGCCCTCTAACAATTGTTTATCTAGCACATTAATTATGTCTTTCTGGGTGATCATAGAGTGACCTTTTCTTACCTGAAAGCCACAAAAATTTGTATTGATGGTATGTAGAGATAAATTCAAGAAGATTAGTTGAAAAAACATAGAAAACAAACAAAATTAAGGTCCTATTTTACCCAGTATAAAACTTTTCATGGGACAAAAAAATAAAAGCAGTACTTGCAACAACCAAAATCATGACTAACATCAAATTTAAGCCAGGTAGAATGCATGAAAACAAAGAAACTCAGCACCAAAAAAAAGTACTAGTGGAAGCCAAAATCCTGGCTAACAAGTTTTTGAACAGTAAATGCAGGAAAGATAAGAACAAAAATAAGCTTTGTCCTAAATTCCTGACTTAATCAACTGAAGGATGTTAAGCATAATACTTAAGGAAATCAGTTTTTCTCTGTGAACCATGCAGATTCCATTAACTGTGTGAAAACAGCAGTAATGTATGGCAAAGTGAGATTTGATTTACTAGTTACGAAGATATGATTCTAACATTGTAACTCTTTAAAATGTATCAGTTGAAGCACTGCATGTATGATATGACTCAGTAGAATCACAAAGTATGCAAATGAGGATTTTTTTTCTAAGATTTAGATTTGTAAGGGCTTTGGTAGATCTTCTTATTAAGGAGAATGACTCTTTTAAAGGAAGTGTTTAAATTGTCTTGTTAGGAGTGTGGTATAGTTTTGGTAGCAGTTTAATTTAATTTGGTATATTTTCTAGTTGTTTGGGTTGGAGTATTTGAAAAGGATCCAATTCACTGAAAGTTAACTATTTTTTGTATAATAATAGTTTGTTTTGGCGAATTGGATTTTAACATTGCTGATATAAGAGCTATGGTATTTTCTCAGAATCTGCTCAATCCTTCTCCCCTACTTTCGTTCTTTTTGCCAAAAACTCAAGCCACCTCCTTCCAACCTATGATCTCTGCTGCATGCCTAAGAGCCTAACAGTAAACCCGCCAGCAACCACAACCCACTCTAATCAGTAGTGAATCCTTCTCCATGATCCGTGGTCTGTCACCTCTCTGCAAGCCAGCACTACCACCTGATCCTCATCACCTCCCACATTGCATGCAGAGGACGTGTCCACCTCCATCATAGCAGTGACAGCTGAGGGTTGAAGACACCAACACCTTGACCCTCTCTCATTTGTGACACAATGTCTGCACCTGGACACACCGTTCCAGGAGCCCCTGGATGACTAGCCTATGGTGGCCCACAGCTCAAGACCTGCATCTCAATTCTGAGGTCAGTAATCTAAAGTCTAAACATTCTGTCAAAATACAAATATTTGAGGTGATTTCCTACATTGCAAGTGTTGTATCTTTGATTTGTTTCAACAATAAATTTTAAATTAAAAATTCTATTTATCTAGGTCCGACAAAGGTTTAAAATATCATTCTAGTGTTCTAGAGTGTCACATACCAGCGATTGGTTGGAATGCTTTGGAGAGAAGTTCCAATAGTGTTCCAAACTGGAGTGATCATCTCAAGGGATATGTCTCAACTTCTAACTGGAAACGAGCTAAATACAGCAATATTTTAAACCTTGGACAAACCCTAGTGCTTTTTCATAGTTGATCAATCAATTCAAATCTTGAAGTGTTATGATCTAACATGAGGAAACAACTTAGGATCATGGAATATTACTAGCTACTTTTCTCTGCCAGCTTATTCAAACATCATTAAGAAAAAAAATCATTCATTTTGCAGAGAACATAAAATTTATATTTCACTTACTGACATAATTGCTGCTTCATTGACAAGATTCCGAATATCAGCTCCAGAATAGCCAACAGTCCGAAAAACAAGCTAGGCATCACCATATATAAAGCACCATAATCAGTTCGTGTAATCAAAAAATGGTTTAAGAAATAACCAAAACTTTACGATATAATTTTTTGCTTTAGAAGTACAAAAAAAAAAATATGAAGAGAAAATTTTGTACAGATTCCAGAGCTTGGAAGTAATTCATAATAATTTTGACAAATGGAAACTTTTTTAGACGGGTTGAATCTGAGTGTAAATATCAAAAATAAATTGATTTTAACTACAGCCAGAGTAGCATGAGTTGGCTATTGATAATCAGTGTGTTTCCTGCAAAATCTAACATTGCAGGTAAAATGTTGGTTCATCAATAGCATGGTTTATTGACATTGAATGTCTAGGTCCTATATCCTGGAAACTAAATAGACACATACATGCTCATTATGGATCTGAAAATCTACCATAATCGGCATAGAATAATGTCATAAAGGAAGATTTAGATAGAAGATGCAAACTATTAACAATGAAAAAAGGTAAACTGAAAAAAAAAGACATTAAATTCTAAAACAGAAACAAGTAATATTCAGCCTGCCAACTCTATGGAAGGAATTCTAGTTACCAAGCAGGAAAGAGGAAAAAAGATTCTTGAGTGGAAAATACCGCAATTATTCTGACTAGTCACAATATGCATAAAAATTAGCTTCAAAAGAGAAGGATAAGAAACAAGAGCAAAAATTAACAAATGAGAGACAGTTAGACCAGCCTACTCTATTTCAACAATCTGTTTTAGCTCTTACCTACACAAAACAAGAGCTTTTTGTTTTTGTTTTTATTGGGCAATGGATAAAACAAGAGACAATAGTAGCTTAAAAAGTCATAATAACAGTATAACAAATGAAAATTGAATGTAGTAAAGTGTAGATTCACTTTTTCAAAGTCAACATCTTGAGCAAGCTTCATTCCAGTACTATGGACACCAAATATTTGAACTCGCTGCTTTGCATCAGGTAACCCAATATATAGCCTCCGGTCAATCCGCCCTAGGCGAACAAACTCATCATCCAACTCATCTGGCCGATTAGTTGCACAGATAAAAATTACAGCTTGTCTTAGAGAAAATCGATCCAGTCCAGTTGTCTCTTTCCTGAAATTCATGGTAAGTAAGAAACTATTCAACAGGTGAAGGGAAGCAAAACATCATATTCATCTACTGTTCTTATTTATCTGCATCAGCATTTTTAAGAACCTCTATATGGGCCACTTGTGAGATTGCATAGGTTCATGTACTAAATGGTTATATTGAATCCTCTTTTGGTTGAATAAGGATTATGCAGGCTAAACTAATTCTTAGCTTATTAAAATTCAACTCATGCATTAATATTGATTTAACTAAAAATTTGCCAAATGGATAAATAACTTGTCAAATGGATAAATGAAGAGCATGTTCTATCTGCATAGTTCAACATTATATTTGGTTTATGAAGATGGGTTATCATGCAGTGGTATATGTTGTGTCAGGTCATGCATTACAAACATTGCTTAAATTGATGTGCAAAAAAAAAAATTACATAGAATTATAGTAGGATGATTACTTGCTAAATTATGGCATAAGTTTCGTGAATATTGATTGCTAAGCTTAATTAACTTGATTGACTTAGTAGAAATAAACTCGTGTTGTTTGATGTTATGCATTATGACCAATGTAACTGCTAAAAAAATATGGGCTTGCATTAGATAGGCTGGGTTTGGCATCACTTTGCATTTCAACAGTGCATTTAGGAAAGTAGTTTATGATCAATTGCATTATCAAATAGCAGTTTAGTATATGATAATCTAATTCTCAAAGTTTCTATGCAAAAAAATTTACAATTTACAACATTTGGTAAAAGTATATTCAGAGTTTTCTTAATATAAATTAATCATAGTATAACAATTAATTAGAATAATACTTACTGTTAATTATTTATTATTTTAACATATTTTAAGAATTAAAGCAATCACAATTATATTGCTTAATTATACCTAAAATTACTTCAATTATTTAACATATACTACTAAATACTTAAAATATTTTTATAATTTAATATGATTTATCCATCATTGACATACAAGTAATATTTCATATTTATTTTATTTGTGTTCATAAATACTGAAATATTAAATTTCTAAATATTATGTTATAAAGAACATCTCAGTATAGCAGACATCAGGACTGCATGTTTACATGGGACCCAATATTTGACTATTTGCAACTGTCAATTGTCAACTAAAAGGATATATTCCTGGTCTACAACAACGTAATCTAGGTATAATAGAGCTTCACCAATTAATTAAAGCTCAGAATCTAGGTGACCTTGAATAATGATTACCTCTTAATACTTTGCATTTACACTCTGTATTGTCATTTTAAGTATGGTTCAACAATAGCACACACTGGCCCCCACGGGCATAGCTGAATTGGTACTCGGGTGAGGAGTTGTCACAATAGGTCTCGAGTTCGAATCGCATGGTTTACCCCGTGCTAGGCCCCCTCACCTAGGAGGCCGCTCAGCTAGTCGAATGACCCCTGTGATTTACTCCCTTCCAATGTGCTTGGGGCGGTCTTGGAGGGGCCCTGGGTTGAGGGTTATCACCTTTGCCATAACAAGCATCTCCTTTAATTACAGTCCAAATTCCAAACATGTCTATGAGGATTAAGAACATTCCAATCACCCTTGCAAAACATCTATTGTTTATGTTTAACAAGATTTGTAGGACTAACTACTAAGAACATTCTAAACAATATTAGTACATGCAAACCAATCGTCTACAATGTCTTTCAAGTTGAACAAATGTATTAAGACCTAGAACTTCACAATTACGAATTCACTATAGTTTTTTATTGCAATAAGTAGGAACTAATCTGGCAAGTCCCTGTGCAACAGTTTTATTGCAATAAATATAGGGTTCATCACACTCCCTCCAATGCAGGATATTAAGAAGGCCAATTTGAGTTTTGAATTTTCTAAGATTCTCTTGCAGTCAATAATAAGTCTCAGATGAAGAACCTAACAGCTGTATTTAACTTCGAATTTATTGGCACATATAGAATCATCCTTTGAAACATAAGCTTGCCTTTTCCACAAGAAGCAAGATAAGCAAAACTAAAGCAAGGCATCAACAGCTAATTTTTGACAATGTGTAGGGGATAGTAGAACTAGAACATAGTTTAGGAATACCCTAACTCTCATGGGTGATAGTTTCTTTCAGTCTTTACTAAAAAAGGCTCTATAGAGTCCAAATTACTCAACCACGGCATGAGAGAAAATGAGCAACTCCAATAAAAAATTAGTTTATTGAAGTTTGTGAGTTTTCATGTTGAAGTTTCCCTCTTTTATCACTATGATTTTCCTATTGAACAGTTGAAAAGACAGATTTACAGCCGTCTAAACAATTTGTATGTTTTGTGCATATTTTAAGCATTGGAAAAAAAGCATATTAGACAATTAAAAAAATCACTTGCTTCATGAAATACCCTATGCATGTTCTGTTATTAACAACACAATCAAAATCAAGTGTAAATGGTTGCTTCCACAGAAGAAGATCCCTGTGTTCTTATTTGCTTCAAATTAGCTCATGAATGCACCAACTTGCTTTTGAAGAATATTAAACTAATAGCAGAGATTCTTATCAAACAAAGTAATACAGATGTATATTTATGAAAATTGACCAGTGAGTTGAACTGGAAAAACCAGAAACTAAAAGCTCGATTAATCACATATTGGAATTACATAAAATTTAGATTGAACCAGTCAAACAATTCAATTGCGTGAAAAAAAAAATGAATGACCTAACCAGGTGGCAAAGTGTCAGGCCATTTTTGTTAAAAATTGGCCAAAGTCCAAAATGCACTTCAGTGGGAGGAATAATGCAAGGAAAATGTAGATGGCAAACTTGTCTTTATCTTTTGCTCGACAGATTCATGATGTTGTGTACTTTGGTCATGTTTATAATGATAATGTTAAGGTGTCATATTTATTCATATCTAATACTTATTGTACTAGATTTTCATTTGCTGGATTTTAGTTGGATTGTTAACTTAAAATCACGTCATGTGCTAATTCTACTGGTTTTGGTTTTATGATATGTAGCTTGTTATGTTTGCTATTTAAATTTCGGTTGACATGAGGGCATTAATTTACTAATAAAAAATTTCTCTCAAATATTTAGCAGATATTTTTTAATAAATATACAATTCAACTGATTCATTAAAGTCGGTTCAATTAGTGATTTCAGCTGGGTCAATTCATGGGTCAACATGAAGATTAACCCATGATCCACTGGTACAACAAATGAAAGTGACCAGAAGCTCAGTTGGGTCAATCCAACTGATTTTTAACTATGGAGGAAGCAACTCACTCTCCATCAAGTTGTGCGATCAGAGCATTAAATGTTGCACATCTTCGTGGATCTTTCCTTGCATGACGACCAGCAATGGCATCAATCTCATCCACAAACACAAAAGATGGAGCCTAAAAGAAAAGAAAAGAAAAAAAGAAACAAAGATCATAATCAGAATGATACTGTATCTCTATCAAGAGAATGATTAATTCTGAAACAAGTACAAAAGCTAAATCAGTGTATGTTTGCAAAGAACTCCACAAGAATGTCAATCTATAAGATATTTATCATGGATATTATTTAAAACATTGAACAGACCAACAACCAAAGGTTTGTGTGACACGAGATTATGTTTGAGATGACTCAAGATGAAAAAAGTAAAATAAGTAGTGATGTTTTTATCCACTCCTTTATCAAGGAGATGCAGGCAACATAATGAATTGGTGTCTTTTCCCTGAAAATAAACCACAATGTGACATTTATATATAAATTGTGTGCTTAAGAAAGTATGCTTGACCACTTTGGAAGGATAAGAGATAAAGAGAGGCAAAAGCTTGCATTCTTGGTGAAACCGAAGTGTAGATGATGACTAAGAGGTGGCAAGATTCAAGAGTTTTCTAATATTTGTATCCTTCACTGAAACATTATTTCTCATGAATGACCCAGATCTTAGGTTGAACCATTAAAATTTGGTATGTCTTTTTTTACTTTTCTGTTTTGCTGCATTTACCTGTGAAAGTTACCTATTGATTCTTTTTCCTAGACATGGAAGCCGCCAGTCCCCAATAATTCTTGTAAAATTTTATAACCATTAAAGCACTTTAAATACAATACTGATCCATACATACATATTATAATAAACATATTCACTGAAATAAATCTTAGCCAGCAAGCGTACAGACTATGGGTTCTGACATTTAAAATCCCTTCTCTAAGAGCATAATGTTCTAGGACCAGATTATTTTATGATAAGCATGTAGGCCATTCCCTTCATTCTCCTCAAGGCCTCCTTCAACCAAAGGTGATGGCTAAAGGCGTCTAGTCGGAACAAGTTAAAACACCACATACAAAAAAAAAAAGTTCTAGGGTGGAGAAATTCAAAACAAAACTTCAATATAGAAAAAGTAGGACATGAGTATTAAATTCACTTATAAATCAACTGGTTCAATTAAACTTCCAAGTGCACACTTTGGACATCTACTAGTCTGGATCAAGGACGCCATAGTTTATTATCAGTCTTACAAGAAATAATTGATTGTATCAAGATAATGAATTTAGATGGTCATCATGATTTATAACATTACAGCAAAACTACCAATACATTGTATGGACATAATAATTGGAGAGTGGTCACTTTGTCTTGAGAAGTTGGCAAGTAACAAGACAAACTAATTGAAACCAAGAATTCTACAATGCTCGTTCTGATTAATCACAACTTAACTGATTAATACAAAACTAGTATTTACACTTGATGCACTAAAAGTTGTAAAAGAACACTACCTTAATATCAAGAGAGATAATATATCGTACAAATAAGATAGAGAGGACAGATAATACATACATTTCTTCTGGCAATAGAGAAAAGTTGATTAATCCTAGCAGCACCACTTTTTTCACTATCAGTGAATTCGGCACCAGAGGCGAATACAAAAGGCATTCCACTCTCCTTTGAGAGGGTTCTGGCAAAAAGTGTTTTACCAGTCCCAGGAGGTCCTGAAAGAAGTATACCCTAAGCAAGCACATATTATGAAGTATTAGAATCACAAGTAGGAATCACAAAACTAACAAATCATTATGTAAAATGAACAAGAAAAACCTAAATTCATAATAGACAAAAGAGTGTATTATACATAAATTACCCGAACAAATGCAACTTGTTTTTCATAATATTCCATTGGATTATTCATGTAAATCATTATCTCGTCTAAAAGATCCCAAACATCACCACCTAAAACAACTTCTTTGTACATTGATCTGGTATCATCAAAATTTGATACTGGCTGTTACATGTGCATGAGAATTATTAGATGGCCATTTGAGAAACAACATTAATAGTTAAAAAGACTAAAAGTGAAGATCTAACATTTAATCAAAAAGCTCACCAGTATGAAGTTTTCTGCATATCCCATGTCAATAAGTTGGTTATACTTCTTATATAGAAATCGTTTATTTGTAACATGCAAAAGCATAACAGATTCTCTGATAAGATACAAAATAAGTAACCCTGGTAGTAATGCAAAAGCAACTTTGAAGAAATAATAGCTTTGCCGCTTTTGAAGGAGATCAACTTCGACACCCGAATTAGAGATGCTCTCGAATAAGTATGGATCAAGTGGAATATCAACCTACACAAAATAAATATTCACTGAGAATAAATTTGGCTGCCAAACATATAATAATAAAGTACTGGTTACATCATCTAATTATGCATTAAGATTAAGAAAGCATTCAGCCAGACTTACAATATACTCTAGAGGAAAGCCTTCTTTCATGGTCACATATATTCTTTTAAGGTCCTCGGTGAAGACAACAGAAGCAACCTGTTTAAACCAAACCAATGTAACTGAAACATTCTTCCAGAGACTAAATAAATACCAATTCTTGGAAGGAAGACATTGTTAATGTCCTCAAGAGCCATGTATAAGTCCCTATTAGCCAAACCTTCCTATTGAATGATTTACTTCAGTAAACATTCAAATCACCAAAAAAAATATTCTAGAATCAAACACAAATGGAATAAAGATCAGACAAATAAAATAACTAATGGATAAAGATCAAACAAATAAAGTATCTCTAGGTTCATTTATCTTCCTATTTGCAATAAGTGAGATAAAGTAATTAGAGAAAGCCAAAATCATACCTCAGAACAATCAAGTTTATCGACAAAATATGTGTAGGGCAACTTTGGACGATAATACCACCACCTCTTAGAAATCCATAGTGCTCTGCTCCTGGAAGAATTTGATGTCCTCTCTGCAACTTCCTTACGCAAACTCCTTTCAACTTCTTGCATATCAAAATCAACTACATACTTGGCACTAAGGGAATCCATTTGCTCAGTAAATTTTTCCTTTTGCAGAATTTCTTTCCATTTTCTTAGTCTTTCCCTCCATGTTGCACCGTCATATCCATCCACCGAACTGACAATAGCACCTTCTTGAAAAAAATAAAGAAATGCATAAAATATGTGAATGTTAGAAAACATATACTCACTAGTTTGGAGTATGTGTAATATGTGTTTAATATTCATAGGTAGAATGTAGAAAAAAGATTAAAAAAATATTATTTAGGGTGACATGATCTAAGCATTTATTTTAACAATTTTTGTTTTTGAATGTGGACTCATCCAGGTGATAAAACCCAATTACAATTTTGATGAAGATGATACTATAGCTAAAGGGCAGCATGAGCATGAAACTCCGGCCAATGCGGGGTCCCCAGAAAAGGTCTATGATACACAGCCTTACCCTGCATTGCAAGAGACTGTTTTTGCGACTCGAACCTGTGACTAGATCACATGGCAACAATTTTACTATTGCGCCAAAGCTCCCCTTCCATGAAGATGATACTATAGCTATTGAACAAAAAAAAAAATCAAACTGAAATTTAGGTATATTAAATGTAAATAAAATAAAGCAATGATTTTTTTTTGATAATGTAAAAGAAAGTGATGACTTTGGAGGAAAATCTTGAGAAGAGAATAAGAGATGAGATGACTATAGTTATTTAATAAGACAACTGATGCAAAAAAATATATATATAAAGAGAAGGATTTTTGCATATTATTTTTAGAGATTTCAAGAAGTTTATGATAGAATTGCTAGACAACTATTAAGGTGGGTTTTGATCTACAAGGAACATGTAATAATTATGTTGATGTAACAAAAATAGGTCTGATAATGTTGTTGCTAGAGGTAAATCTAGTAGCAGTGTGATAATTGATTTTTCTATTATTCTAGGTTTATATCAAGGGTCAGGTTTAAGTCCTTATCTTTTTTTTTCATTGGTACTAGATGAACTAGCCAAAGTCATCCATTGGTATTGTATTAATAGACAACAGTGTGATTATATTAGATTGGATGGGTAAATTATGAAGAAAAACAGAGGAAGCTAATAGTTTTCAGCATGAAAAACAAATGTTTTTAATATGAAAATGTAGTTCCAATAACAAGAAAACAATAACAATCAATAGAATTTTCATATGGTTTTAATAACAAGAAAAATAATTGATAAGAATAGATAAGATGAAAAAACATAAATTGAGTTTTAGATATCTATTATTCAACACGGGAATCAATCAAAGAAATTATTAATAGGACAAAGAATGGGCATCAGATATGGAGAGAGCCTTCTAAAGCCTTGTGTGATGATTATGTTCCCCTTAGGCTAAAAGAAATTTTTTATAACAATCTGGTATGACCTACAACTATTTTTTGAACTAGTGTTGGATTGTTAGGAAACAACATGAACAAAAAGTTAATGTAGCGTAGATGAGAAAGTTAAAATGGATGTATGAAGTTATTGAAAGGGATAAATTAAAAAATATTGATAGCAGTGTGACTCAAATAGATGATAAGTAAGAGAAATTAAGTTGATGTGATATGGATATGTTGAATGACCAATAGAGTCTAAAATTAAAAGAGATGGATATATTAGAGTAGAATGCTTAAGTGGTAGAGGAAGACTAAAGACAATATAGTCAATTCAATAAAAAAAATGATATAACTAAATTATATATTAGTAATCTTGCATATCACTCAGTGAAGTCATATAATTCATGTTTCCAAATAATAACAAAAACAATTTCATCACTCAACTAATAAAGAAAATCAATTTTAGATTTACATTTTCCTTATAGGCAATACTTGCCAAGATTCTTCAAACTTTACAAAATATTGAATCAAGTTTTTTTTTAATTTATTTGGTAGAATCTTAAGGTAAGATGTCATATGTAGAATAATGTTTTGAGCATTGTAGTTCAGCACTTTTATCTAAATATTTGTATCAGATGAAATACTTTCCTTTTACAGATTCGTTTTGTTTGAAAATAGGACATTTATGGTTGAGGGATTTTACTCGACAAGATGCAAGGATTGAATTGCCTAATCATTAAATACCTAAACCACCAAAACCAAGTCCTGATAGATTATATGTGCAAAAGCAAAATGAAATCAACCTGGGATACCCAAGTTTTCTTTCAAGCTTTTCTTATCTTCAAGGCTCAAGGTTTTCTCTCTATCAATGATCTTAGATAATGCATCTTCAGGAGGTGCAGGATCCTCGTCCCATGCATCTTCTCCAACATAAGAATTATCTTGAATAAGTTGGCCGCTTGATCCTTCAATAAACTTCATTATTTTTAATCCTTTAGGCATTGCCTTCCTCCATAAGCCCTTCTTAAATCTGCAAAATAGATGATAAGAAAGTAGCCAACAATGAAAAAGACAGCTTCCATCTATATAAAACCCACAAATCAACTGCACATCTCAGTATTATAATGGGGAAATTAGGGAACAAGGAAAAAAGAAGAAGTATAAATTAAAATTTAGATAATGCATATTAAATATCTTGAGAAAATTTAATGAAATAAAGCATGCAAATGAACATCCTTGTTTTAGTTCCAACAGTAAAACTATATTAATACAAAAGTATTCAATTTACCTATGAATTAATTGATTCTAAAGAATAAGAAAGAATGATTTATCTTGTGTTCATTATATTCCACAATAGTGGTGTGTTCCTTCATATTCCAAAATAGTGTTATGTAAAATATTGAACAAAATTACCTGAACATAGAGAAGAGTTCCAGATAGTGTACAGATTACACTTAAGCGTCGTAGCCAAAAACTTTCAAGCCGTGTGATGCAAAGAGAAAATTATACCAATGGTAGAGGATAAATAATAGCTCCATCCATTCAAGAATGAATGTATCCATTTGAGTAATTTTATTTTGAAATCAACGTGGACAAGTAAAATAACCTACAACAAACATGTTGACGTTTAAACATTTCAAATTTCTGAAGCTGCAGAACTTGTTTCACATTCTTTTATAAAAATCTCCTGAGGTAGTAGTGGTGGAACTAAAATTAAATTAAATTTAGATTCAAGATAGTCTGACATTAATCTAGAAAGGCATTGGAAGCAAAAGAGAAATACAGTAAAAAAAGGCAAAACATTTTTCACATACCTCCTAAGATTAGCTGGAGAGGGTTCAGGAATCAAAGCTTCCATGTAGGCTTCAGTTAATTCTCTCTTACTTTGATGGTTGATATGACTAGTTAAAGCCACATAGAACTTACGGCAAGAAACTGAAACAGTAATAACATACAAAAGAAGCACTCCAATGCGTCTTGGTTCCCACTTCTTAATGTCCTAGTGGCAACAACCAGTACTTGTAATTTCACAAATTAACCAGAGATGTAAATATTAGTGAAGTGACTTCAGCTATTAGTAATGATTTAAGGCATGAAAATGAGAATAGGAAGGTTGATAGTTAGCAAAAATGAGAGAATGGAAAATACTGGGCATAATTCAGCTAATTGTATTTTCTGTAATTTAATTATATCAAGATTCACAACACCCATCATAAAGCATATAACACAAAGCATAAAAGGGAAATGAGCACATTCAGTTGACTGAGTGGTTACTCAGAAGGATAACCTACGTTCAACACGGCAGTAGAACAACTCAGACAAATCACACGGAGAAATAGATGAAGATTAGTCCACTTAAATGTAACCCCATACTGTGCAAGCTTACTGTTTTAGCTAGAAAGAAGGGAATCACGCTAGATCAATCTCGCATAGATTCAAGTTAAGAGAGACGTGCCTTCCAATTGTCCCACTTGTTCCACGCCAGAAACAAAGGCAGCAACTCCAGCCGCAATCTATCGACCGCAATTCGTCCCCTATTAACTGCATCGCGCGCTCGCTCGACCAGCTCGCTGGTCTTGGCGCCATCAATGTCGAGCCCAGTCTCTTTCCTGAAGCGCTCCGCGAAGCTGGTCACGAACCGGGCGGAACCACCGCGGAGGGAGCCGGAGAAGTTCTCCCAGGTGAACTGGGTCGATCCGTCTCCTGTGCTCGAGGAGGAGGCTCGAATAGAGGTAATCCTTGAGGAGTGGCGCCTTCTGGAGCAGCAGCGTGCGGGAGGGGAAGGGAAGGGCCGGAGACGAAAGAGACGAGGAGGGTCGGTGAGCGGAGTAGAGGAGCGAGGGACGGGGATTTGCAGTGAATGGGCTGCGTGGGAGCCCATTCGAGATTCGGAGCGCCAGAAGGGGTTTGGGATGGGCGTTGGATAGGGAAGAAGGTTTTATAAAGATACCTGAAATTACTTATATATCCTTACCGTGCAATATTTTTATTACACCCCTCTTTTTTTTCCCTCTTTATTCGTAAATAAATTTGGTGTTCAACTTGATAAGAGTTTATTTATGTTCATTCAATATGCACAAGATCAATTAAACAAACAAGCTTGAACAACTCGTTAAACTAAACAAATAAGCTTGAACACATATGTGTTCAACTCGTTAATGTTCGTGAA
>JBBUKS010083582.1:0-27634 GCA_038050645.1 Hedychium gardnerianum
AGCTTTGTTTGTTTCACTAGACATCTCTTTCCATGTTGGTCAAATCAACAAAAGACTAGTTCGTGGTTGATTTTTGAAAGCAAGTGTGAACTGGAATTAACTGATCCAAAGCTAACCTCACCTAAAGAGATAGAGATCCGCCAGGTCATTGGTACAGCTCTGCTTTGCAAACCAGGGTTGCTTGTGCATCGGCCACCGATGTCAAGGGTTGTGGCCATGCTAGTAGGAGATGCTGAAGTAGCATATGTCACCTCGAGGCCTAGCTACTTGACACACGGGCAATTCATGGATACAGCCAACTACTTCGACTCTTCAGCCCAAAGATCTGCAAATAGTTTGTCCTCACAATTGTATACAAACACTTGCATTGAGGAGGGAAGATGATTCTTTGTTACCGGGGAGTATATTTACTGTTTAGAGTTTTATAAATGAGAGTGCCATGAGACTTTGGTCGTTAGCATCAGTATTGTGTTTGTGCCTTTATATTTGTTAAGAATCATGTCCACACTAGTAATGATAGTGTGAGGTTTCATATAATTCGATGTGTGTTCCTTCCAAATGTAAACCTAGAAAATTACTTCGCAATTGATCTAATTGACTGACATTGTTTACTTGCTTATTATGATGATAGTGAATATTTTCATCGACAAAATCCCACTGAGTTGGTTACATATGTGAGGATTTCTTCATTTGATGTAGGATGAAATAATCGCCTACTGCCACACTACTAGAACTTTATACTCCGTATTGTGCTTGACTCGACACAACTTGAAATGGGTCATACTTGGCATGACTCATCGAACATCTTCCCTGCTCAGCACGAGCCCGTGTGAAGCATGGTCGTGCTAGTATTTTTGTTTCACCAGGCTAGAAAACAATTACTTCTCACTCCTGATGAGAATTATGAACCATTATCAACTTCTAGTCCAGCCTGGTGGTTACAAGACCATGTAAGGATTTACCTATTTCTCAAGGTACAAGTTTTGAACATTATACTAAATCTCATAATATATATATATATAAAAAAACTAGAGTTTACAAGATTGTAATTGCAATACATCGGATCACATATGAATCTCTTTAAATCAGATTTGCATACTGAACCAAATACGAGACGAGACAGGTACTCAAGTATTATGTGAACTAACAAACAGAACTACCAGTAACTCAACAAGCTTACCTTCACATAAAAATAATGTGGCTTGCCAAAGTCCTGCTGGTCAAGACAGTCATAACTGCAGCCGAGATCACACAATCACAATAAGGAAATGTTAAAGATCAGAATTCCTTGTATTCATAAAGTAGGGATCCGTGCGTACATATAAACTAAATTTTCCAAGGCAAAGAACAAATATATTTTGTGATTTCATCAATAACTTAAGATTTCTTTAAGATGATGATTATGTTTTACAAGGGTTACAAGATTGCTTCCCACAACAGGAAGCAATTAGTATATATTTTCTTGAACCTGTATACTATTGATGGAACTTTTTAAAATCTTTTTTCTTGTTGCCCACTCACTCCATTGACCTGTCAGGAATTTCCTATTTTACAAGTAATTTTTATTATTAGTCGAACAACATTTACTGTTCAACACGAGTATCCTAAGAGGTATCTTCCCTTGTTTGCTCGTTGGATGCATACACCTCTTGCCCCACCTGAAGCCATGTTTCTGCACCACTATTTTGTTCTCCATCGCAATCTTTGGCTTCATACCTTAGAAGGATGCCGAATAGTATCTTACCCTGTTTCAATGAGAATTAATATGTTGAAAAAAAAAGAAAACAAGTTCTCAATTGGAATAAGAATGGTTGGCATTATTAGATATCGAAAATATCACCAGCATGAGGAATAGCATATTTAGCATGACTGACCTGCACCCGTCTGTATGATGCTAGAGTTGCCAAAGGTTCTTTTGACCTGCACAACTGTCCAGACTGCTGGTCAATATTAATCATCTGACAGCGACTGCAACCACCTAAAGACTGCACAAGAACAGACCAGATTGATGAATGGCAAAAAGGGAAATTATAGGTCTACAATATTCTACTACAGAAGCTACAACCATATGATTACATGTAAAAACATTATACAACTAATTGTATGATAATCAGACTGTCTTAACTCGATTCTGATGGGGCAAGGAACATGAAATTGCTAATGCTTATTCTAATCGACCTGGCCATCTTTTTTATAAACTATCCACTAAGTTCAGCCTGCCACCTCTAAGCTGTAACAATTGCTATATATTACATACTGAATCCATAATTTGTACAGACTTACACTGAAGTGAGCTTTTCCAATAAAGAGGTTTCTCCAGGTATCTTCTGCATATGGTTCTGCTCCTGAAATTACAAGGTTTGGCCGAAATCTCATTGTGCTGATAGGCACAGTTTGTGCAGATTGAGCGCTATCTACCAAAATATCTGCTGATAACATAATATGGATTCATGGTTATCTCTCTATAAAATCTAAATTGTCAATAAAATGTAAGAGTAACTTAAGCCAGCTGTTTTTTCACCAAAGTAATAGGAATTAACAGAAAGAAATTTTACCCTATAGACATTCACAAAATTAAATAACATATTTATAAATCTTAGTGCATCGCAATAAAAAGATGCATTATCTGAATAAGTTAGTAGTTTGATCATTTCCTATGTGTGACCAAGTAAAAGCTGTTGCATATATCACTCTACTTTCAAATAGCAATTATCAGATCTTACTTGAGTTAGTAAGTTATATGAAAGTTAATGTTGAGACTATTGAGCTTGAGAAAGGGTGCGGCAAAAATGAAGGAAAAAATTGCTGCACATGTGAAGATGGGGAGAACCAACAGCAATGATGAAGATACACTGATGGCAAGTCTTGTAAAAATGGTAGGTTGGCAAGTTCAACTATTTATCTTCTGTAAACCGAGCTACTCTCTCCTTCTGCACCACTTGTAGATGGATCAATTTGGAGCAAAGAAGGCTCATCTTTCCTCCTCTTCCTATTCCTTGTTCCTTCATTAAAAAAAAAAAGAGCAGCCCGGTGCACGAAGCTCCCGTCAATGCGAGATCCCGTGAAAGGGTCTATTGTACACAGCCTTACCCTGCTTTGCAAGAGGTTGTTTTCAAGAATCGAACTTATGACCTCTAGGTCACACGACAACAACTTTACCGTTGCGTAAAGGCTCCCTTCTTTCCTTGTTCTTTCATAGAAAAGGGAAGACAAGAATTGAATTTATTTATTTTTCTTGTTCCTTCAAAGAAAATAATAAATTCAATTCTTGTCTTCCCTTTTCTCGGCAACCTTCACCCTCTTCCCCTTCTTCCAAGGTAAGCATAGCTTAACAGATTGTCTACGTCAACATGTAGAGAATCTGTTATGAGAAAGATTGATAGACTGGATATTGTTGGCAGAGTCAAGGATGATATGAGAAATATTGATAGACTGGCTATTGTCAGCATAGTCAAGGATGAACCCTTGGGTAATACTTAAAATGTTACAAGTCTTGGCATAATGAACCATGAAAAGATTCTAAAGCACAAGGAATTTATACACCATACTAATTGATGGAGAAAAGTGGGAAATAATTGGAGTGATTAATGATTATCCTATGTAATATATTTAATTACTGAAAAGCATAAAACAAATCCACAGCTAAGTAGATAATCACAGAGGCGTACTGGAGTTTAACCGGCTGTTCAGGTCACACACACTCTCCTCTGATACTAGTAATAGCTGTGCTTCATTTACAAAGTTCAACTTCCCCCATGTATCTCTGCATGTTTTTCCTCTGCCTCGAGTATTGTTACAAGATCGGTATTCAGAACTTGAACATCTCACAAAAGTACAAGGCCAAGCAATGGCTTCAGCAAACCATCTATTCACTTCATTATTATATGACTGCACCTTGTATCTATGACCAAACAAAAAAATTTCAAGGCATTATCACTACAAGTCACAGCAGAAGAATTTAAAAATTATGCATAAATAAATAAATGTCGGCATGCACGTGAGTTCACAGACTATTCATTAGTATTGATGTGAAACCAGATTAACTTTGTTATCCCCACCACTGTCAAAGAAAGTGATATTTAGGATGCTTAGGTCCCCCCTGAACTGATTTCAAAACTTCTTTTAAATAAATGATTTATTGGAACCTAGACACATACTCATTGGCTATGCCCATGGCTAAGTCCAAGTAATTCAAATGATTAATATGCTAGTGTGGAGAAAAGTTTATGCATATATGCTAGTGCTATGCTTCAAAAAAACTAAGCCTGAGAGAGAAAGAAGGCATGGATGTGGGGAAGGGCCTCTGATTCACATTAAAATTGGTGATCTCTTATGGATACTCTTGATTTTCTAATGCTCAAAAAATGGTGGCTCTGATCTCATATTGGGGGGAAGAGTATTATATTGCATGACTAATGAAACAACCCAACATTTGAAATACTAATGTGGACTAATCCCACAACACAAATAACTCTATTAACTCTAATACTGGGGAAAATCTCACAACAAACTCACTTTTGAGGGGATCCAAAATGTGACTTCTCTAGCAAGCTCCTTATTACATTTCTTTTAGTATCATTTTACTGATATGAGAGACTGAAAGCAGCTCCATCAGGCATAAATTCAAACAACAGTTAGCTTCTTATATTCTCCATTTATTTTTATTTTTTGTTTTGCTCTTGTATCTGAATCATTTTATTACTCTTAAAATGACAAAATATCCTTGGTCATTTTACATTTTTATTCAGAAAAAAGATTTGGGGAAAAATAGCACATACCTTTGATTAAAAATATTCATTTCCAGCACACCATCACACTGTGAATCTTTAAGAATGGAGACTTGCAATCTTTCCTTGCAACGTGGTGATTCTAAAATGAGTACTCCTTTCTCCAAATCAATAAATGTCTGAATATTACACATCTCAGGAGCCTGCAATTGCAAATATCAGTATTTCAGGTTTATATAAGATGACTGTGTGGTATGGAAATGAATTGCAATTCCAATTGCTATTTCAGGTTTATACACAGTCCCGTCTTTTCACAAGGATACAGATTTTCCCTTTATTAATTTACCAATTAGCCTCTCAAAATCAAAATCATAAAACACATATCAGCAAATTGGCAGTGTTTCAATAACTTCAGCAAATTACAACACTTATCTTTCAGTTGTTGCCTAGAGTACCTTTTAGCATACTTCTTATTGAGTATAATATTAAAGCAAGATCTACTTGGTTACACATGAGACAAAGTCAAAGTTGCTTGACCAATATCAGCATTATATTTAAGAAAACTGCTCCAAGGTAGTTGAGTCAAGTAGCATTAATGGCAGATATGGCACACTGCTTGTAAAGAAGCTTGAATCATAAAAAACCATTTCAAGTCATTAATTATTGGAAAGAAAAAAGTGGGGGGGAAAAGGTGAAACTATAATCAGAAATTCATACTGATAGTCAAAAAATTCATATGAAAGCTGCAAAAGCACCTTCTTCTGAGTAATTATTTCTCCAGTTGGTCCTTTGAGAAGCCATTCTCGATCATATTTTAAACCTAGCAAAATATCAACAGCAAAAAGAGCATATGATATCAACAGCAAAAAGAGCATATGATATGAAATGGTAAATCTCAATTGTGCAGCGTAACACCAAACAAGATTTCAATCCATGGTATTCATAGATTTATATTAAAAATTGCCCTGCCAATTCAATTCAATGTGGCTTATACTTATGACAACATTTCATTGACTCAAAACCAGCCACGTCTCACTTGAACCAAGTCATATTAGACCAAACAAGTAGCAGCTTTGAGTTATTATTTTATCAAAAGAAAAAATAATAAAATAAAATAATGATTTGCCATACCTTTGTAACCTTTAACATCTGATACTACAAGGAAAAAATAGGTTATTAGACCTTTTTCACTTTTGATTTTTGTTAGCCAAGATCATATTAGATGGGGTTCCTCTTATGAAGCATCAAATTCACAAAAGCTTCATATTTAGCATATTTATGTATAAGAAGGAATTAAATGCCAAATGTGTCCCTAAAACAAAGATAGCTACAAGAGAATAAGGTACTACCTATGTTGCTTAAAGGCCATTTATGGACCGTAAATCCTGCACAAGATTTTACAGGGTAAACTGTGATGGACTTCAACTGAATTCCATGTACAAGCTGCTTGGAACCAAGATCTGCAACATGTAAACAAAGATCCAACTAATTAAAAAGAATGTGGTGGCATTATACAAACAAAAAAAGATGAGCAAAATTATTTTCATATTTCTAAATCAGCAAATTAAAGGATCTGAATAATCACTCATTATCACAGTCTATGTTTCATAGAATTTCGATTGAAAAATGCTTAGTTACTATAACTTCACATTTGAAAGCCACATCCTTCAGGATTGATTACTTGGATGGAAGATATAAGAGAAAGGAGGGAAAGGGTCACAAAATTAGATAGATAACTCCATTGTTTGTGTACATTTTTTTTTATCACTTGGGCTCCTCTCCCTTATATCTTCCATCTAAGTTATTGAACCCTCAAGGATATATCATCGTTCAACAATCAGATCAAGTTGCTTATTCAAATTTTCACCTAAAACACTATTTTGTTGACCAGTTAGGACCAATGTATATGGTTGCAAGCTACTAGTAATAATTTTTGTAGACATGCCCCGGCATCACCATTCTTGTTCCAAAACTCATTTAATTTCCTAAGGAAAAAAATAGAGGAAGAAATTGATCTGTAGAATTGTTTCTCCAACTCAATACAAATGTTTGAAGGCAGACAAAGAGGCAACTTATACCTGAAAGTGGGTCAGTCTCCATTCTTAATGCAACTATGTCTGCAGATGAATCAGACTTGCTCACAAAAGATCTGTCTAAAAATCTTAGGAAATTCTGCAACAAGAAGCAATAGTAGTTAACAACATATAGTATTCCAAAAGGAACAAAAACTAAATATCGATTCCAAAAATATTTGAGTTACTACACTTTATAAAATTTTCTAGGATATGTACGACAACATATTGAGGAAAATCATCAGTTTGATGTATTATCATATATATACTGAAAACAATAAACTGTGAAAAATTAACATAGTAATCTTTAGCGTCTAGTGTTTCATTATAAACTTACCCCCAACATTATATGTATAATGAAAGAGAGTTAAAATTCAAAATTTGAGGGGCTATACAGTGCCTCACATTTAGATCAATGTCTATCCTATAAGTTTAAGATAAGAAATTAAGCATGACTAAGCATAATAATAGATTCACGGATGCTATAAAGTACTTCTGCATCTTCGTATGTTGACATATAACCAAAGGATATCCTGACAGCTCCAGTTGGTTTTCCATGCAAGATATCATTGTCATCCCAACAAACATGTCCTGCCTGACAAAAACAGATCAATAACCAATCAAAAAGCATGTACTTACATAACAAAAAGTGGAAATGTTTATCAAAATGTTGTATCATAAACATGCTCTTCTTTGTGATACGCCACAAGAACATATGATATGCCCCTTTAAATGTTGCATATTTATTAGCTGATGTTCATGCCACTGAATAATGACCATAGAACCAAGACTTGCACTTTATAAGTTCATGGTAGTGCAGCATATGCATCTCCAATTAGCCTAATACTGTTCTAATATATCTAATACTTCTTATTATTACTAATCTATTACACTTTACATTTACTATGAATGTTGTTACAAACTTAAAAAGGCTTGTGACCCAACCACTTAACATTGTCATTAGTATTGTCAAGATAACATCTAAATCAAGTGTGATATCTTGCTCTTACAATAACTTTATATTTTGACTATCAAATATCCTTGAGCCAGACAACCATCAAGTCATTACCCAGCAGTCTATCTTCAGAAAATGTCCCTTGAATTTTGATCCTTGATTTATGTGACATAACTGATATTTTAAAACATCAAACTAATCATCAATTATGTATTAGGATTTTGCTATCAATTGAACTGGGTTATGTTACAAATTTGATCCATTAAACTATAATAAGGATCAGATTAGGGGTTGTGAGTCCCCCTTTTTTCCAATGCTTCCCTAATCTCCAGATCCTATACTCTATATTCTACCTCCCTTCATGTCCTCTCCACAGGCTCATCCCTTGCATCTCCTTTACTATGCCTCAGATCATCACAGGAGCAAAAGGATCCTCCATTCTGTAGCTACTGCAAATGCATGCCCTCAGTTCTTCATTGGACAGCAGTTGCCCTTCCCCCATCAGATACACCTTCCGCTTCTTGCTTCTTATGGAGATACTCAAGAACCGCATTCGTTTCATCTCTATTTGTTTTCATGTGACTGACTCATCTCGACCAGTATGATCAAAATATGTGTCTTTTCATTTCATCTAGCTTCAGTGGGCATGGGAGAAGCATATGGTTTTTGCTTGTGTCAACCCTGTTCTAATTTGCTCTACGGGTGGAAATATAAGCTGTGCCTCTTTCCAACCAAAATAGGATAGTTTAAACTATGAATGAAACATTAAATAAATACTCATAGGACAAATTACTCTTCCAATCAAATTATTTGCTAATCTATGTCACCATGTTAATCATTTTCACTTGTAGATAAATGAAATTATCATGACAAGAAGTTACAAATCTTTCTCTCTTTCCCTACATAAATACACAGAAAGATAAATACAGGGAAGTCAAAATAAATGATAAGAAAGATGAAATTTACCTCAAGATTAGCGATAAGATCAAAATGAGACAAGTCAAGATACTTGGCACAAGCACCTGGGTTGCAAAAGCAGCCAGTCTATAGTAAAATCAATAAAAAAAACAAGTTAGAAAGAATGAAATTGACCATTGTAGATTTGACAATAAAGAAACAAACCAAGATAAAATATTGACATAATTATTAATATAAATGAAGAATGTAATCTTTGTTGATTGACCTTTTAATCTTTTGCAAAAAGACATAAAATAAAAGCAGCCAGTCTGTAAGCCCTGTAGTATAATTGAGTAAACTATTTAAGAGCTTATGTGGAAAGTTTGAAAGGGGCAAAGTTTTCAGTGAAGGGTTTTTAAGTGAGCTAGTTTGTAATCATTTCATGTGTGATACATTTGTATTTGTATGAGCACACTTATCAGAATTTTGGTTTCACTATCAGTGAATGTTAAGATACCTTGCGAAATAACACCAGAGCACGCACAAGAATATTTGGGAGAGAATTTAGATCATGGTTTGCAATTTCATATTATTTTAGTCAAATGGGTGCAAAATTTCGTTTTGCCCACCAACCAGCATGCAATATAACTGAGACAATAAAACTCCTTGCAAAGCTTCTGTGACAACGATGGTAATGCAGCTAGTGGCTTCCCTAAGGTACGTGAGGATTCTGCAAGGTGGCACATGACTACACGTGACATCCATGAAGCTTTCAAGTGTCGGCACTGACTTTTGTGCAAGATCCAGTGATGGCAACAGCTTCGATTGTGGTCTGCAAGACTTCCAAGCGAGGTGGTGCAAGGTCAGCAATGACTGCATGTGAAATCCATGAAGCTTTCGCGTGGTGGCAATAACTTTTATGCAAGATCCAGCAATAGCAACAGCTTCGTTTGTGGTCTGCGAGACTTCCACGACAAGCGAAATGATTGAATACATAGGTTATCTTCCAATAGGCACAGTCAGTGGCACTGGCACCTGGTACACTCAGCATCTCTCAAGCATGCAGGGAATGGAAACTCCAGCTGGGCTCAAGATTTCAAACTTTATTTTCAATATTGTCATGCTAGCATGATAGAAAATAAAAGGCATAAAGATTGACTCACATGAAGTCCTAGGATAGAGACCTAGTAGAGTATTGGCTCACCCATAGCAATCTTTCTCCAGAATTTGCATTGTCTTTCCAATTTGATTGTCCCTTACTCCCTTTTATGCTTATTGAGAATCACATAATTATTTGCAACTTTTGATCATCAATGCATATGGCTCATAAATTGTTGCTTGAAGCATACTTATTCATAGAATAATTAAAATATCTAGAATAAGCATTACCATTTAGTGTACCACATTCTTGATAGATAAGAAATACAAGAACTCTTACACTCTAGAGAAGCTCCTTGTTAAATGGGACTAGCTAACCAATATTAGTTATTAGTGGTTCATCAAGGAGTGGACTATTACTCATGGACAGCTTGCCTCTCCTCTTGTGTGTGATTAAGATATTTTGCATGTGTCTAACGCAAAACTTAAAAAAAAAAAGATGAATCTGGATTTAGTTCAATTCTTCCATAGTAATGTTATGTGACTGAAACATTACTATTTATCTTCGTCATAATCCAATGAGAAGAAAGGCACATGCAACTGAAATAAATTGGAACCTCAGAGCTTCTGACTGTTGTAGGCTTGATTCAGAAATTGTCAATCTATTAAAATTAAACTGCTTTGCTCCTCCTCAATTTAACAGGAAGCTTCAGTAGCCAATGATCAAACAAGCAAGGAAGATGAGTGATGTCAATGATAGAAAGGTTCAAAAATTTGGAGATAGATATCATCTGAAGCAGAATACTACATTTTTTGCTCTTTTCATTTCCAGCGTCTACTTTAAATTACTAATAATGTGTAAATTCTATTCATGTTGTTCCTAAAAAATGAAAAGTGAACTTAAGAATGCAAACTCACTGAACGTAAGTGTCACACTCCAGAGTAGGATGTCAATATATAGACTAGAAAAAGAAAAAAATGTCAAGTAATAATTTCTTCCTCACCCGCAACTGAATTCCTGAAAGAGAAGCCAACTTTTCAACCTCACGATATCCAACCCAGGAGCCATCTGCTCTTCTCAAATTGAATGCAATAGTAGGACCTAAGTCTAGATGTCAAATGAAATAATTAAACTTGAGGTATTAGAGTAAACTAATGAATATGAAAACTGAATAATAATCCAATACATTCCTTGTTGAATCTCTCATCTCCAAACTATACTGGTTTAACATGCTTTTGATGTTAACTAGTTTGTCATCACCAAATACATACAATGATAATATGGAGTTTGCACATTGATAACAATGCATTACAGCAAGAAAATTGGAAGTACTTCTTATCCTAAGATAATTTATCTTAGAATTCCCCTTAAGAATGACCTTTGAAGTGAAATAGCAAGAAAAGCAAATAGTTCTGAATGGGTGGGTCCAATGGACAATATAATAGGTTAGCTAGAGCCTCTATGTCCTCCCTAAAAGAAATGAATTAACTACAAGAAAGGGCATATGAGGAGAACAATTTATCTAAATTGAATTGTAAGGTAAAACTTCCACGTGTTTAGAGAATGTATATATAAAGGAAGCATGGACACAGCATTTCTGTTGAAATTATTAAAAAAATCCAGCAAGTGTTTTTCTTTGTTGTCCTAGAATAAAATGTGCACAGAATCCTAATTCATGCATGGTTTTGATCTGCTCCAAAATATGAAGCATGAACTAGTCTGTCAGCCAGGAACCTCGATTTTGAAGAAACAGGTTTTTCAGAAATCAACAGATAGTGAACAAATTTGTTTGACAACGAAGAGAGAGGGCATATTACTTGATTATAACACTGACTCCTGCAAAACTCATACTGACCTGAGAGATATTTTCCATAGATGTTGCAAGCATCCACTCCATTTGCATGCTTTAGGCCCATCATGACGTCTCTAGTATAAGAGGCAAGAGATGTTGTATGTCTGAAAAGGATGTCAGCAAGAAAAAATTTCTTGGGGTAAATGTAGTAGGAGGTGAAAGATAAATGTCAATGCCATTGGATTATGAACAAAAACAAATAGAACCTCAGTACCACTGGATTGAATCTTTGTTTAATTTGCATGGTTTACAAGAATCAAGACAAAAACATAGTTTACAAGAATCAAGTTAACAAGATAAAAAAAAACAGAATTATGTCATAATCTTTACTTAAAGCTTGAAATCGCAGTCAAAACCCAAAATCTAATTTATGAGCCAGAATCATCTCCAATCAGCAAAGAGTGAGGCTAAATGGTCTCCACCGTCTAAAGAAAGTCTTTCTAAACACTTTATCAAACCTAGGGATAGAATTTCGCTCAAATACCAAATTGCCACAAATTTGGCGCAACGGTAAAGTTATTGCCGTGTGATCTGGAGGTGGGTTCAAGTCTCGGAAATAGCCTCTTGCAAAGCAGGATAAAACTGCATACAATAGACCCTTCCCCGGGGCCCCCATTGGCAGGAACTTCGTGCACCGGGCTGCCCTTTTACCAAATTGCCACAAATTATAAAATCAGAGAATTGTCACATTAACTCATTAGGCCTAACCGAATGCATAAGCCAAAGTTAATAGTAGCGCACTCAGGTAACCAACTGCATTAGCTAACAACTCTCAATGTGTTGGAACTGAACAAGGATGTAACATCCTTTCTTACTCCAAATTATCATGTTCTCGCAAGTGCATCTGTAGTTTACAATTTCAACTTTGATCTAATGTTAACAAAGCAAAATTGTAACATAAAAAAAATGAAGAACTATGGAACATGTAACTAACTAAAAGGAAGTCACTATTTGAAAGGATACAAAAGATACAGATTTTGTTTTTCAAATAGTAATAGGATTAGTGATGTTTATTGTCTCTACAGTTATGGGAAGTGAACGGGAAGGCATGTGGAGGAGAGGTTGTCATGGCAATAGATCTTAAAATATAAGTTTTCAGCAAGACTGGATACATATGTGGTAGGGAGAAGCTGTCACAGAGAAGGCAAAATAGCATGCAATAGAGACAAAGGAGAGAGAGGGGGAGAGAGAGAGAGAGAGGCAATCTCTCTGCAAAATATAATCGAAGAGCAGACAGCATTAGAGTGATAGGGTTAAACGAGCACCTAACAGCTTGGTATTAGAGCCATCCATGAGCAACAGGTCCAACAAATGGACACATTTATAAAAATGTGAAATTGTGCAATCAAGCAAAAAGGCAGCAAAACCAATGCAAGCTTAAAAACAATAACAACTTATGGGCTTACGATTTGGAGGCATCTCACATCACTTTGCAACCACCAGAAGAAGAACCTGCCCCCCAACCCTCAATTCACAACATGCAACAAACAAGGTTGTCATTATAAGATTGTTGGTTGATCTATCAAAGAACCTAACTTAAATAGATTAGGGAATTTATCAGTAAATCATGCCCGCAAACAACATATCACACAAACTCCAAACTTGGGCCCTGTAGTAGTGTGCCCCACCTGCTACTCACCACCTAGAAAAATGATGATATTTAATGCCACCACCAACTACTACGAACCATGGCAGACCAGTCATTCAAAATGTCAAAAAGCTCTCTCCTAGGTTACCTATGTGTGAACCACAACTGTATCTCAAAAACAATCACTTGATAAATATCTTAAGTTATAAAAAAAATGGTCACCCAACCTATATTAACATTGTATCATAGAAGAAAATCTCATTCCAAGTCTTAATACCCCGAAGTTTAAAGATAAATGGTGACAATCTAATTTAGCATTGTATCAAAGCAGAAAGTATTATTCTCAGTTGTAGTGCATATAACCAAAAATGAATATCTCGACAATTTAGCTGTTGTCTTGAACTGGTCTAGGTTAGTCTAGTTGCTCACAAGCACAAGGGCAAGTTTCAAAATCTCATCCTGTATCGTGGTATAAGGAAGAGGAGGAAACTCAATATAGATAGAGAGAAGCATGAGAAATTCATCAGCTAGATGTTTTTTTGTCTCCTTTCCTCTTTTTTTTTTTTTTTTTAATTGGCACCAGGTATCCAAGCCTTCAACCCAACTAATCCTGGGTTAACCAATCTGGTCCCACGGAAGTTTCCCACTAGCCACCAGGGTAAATTGGGAAAGTGCACGTGCAGACCCATCCTAACAGCTCGGGTCCACTACCCATTAAGGGGAAAATCCCCCATAATATGTCACAGCTGAGTCTCTAACTCCAAATGTCTGGTCTATCGTTGGAGGGCTTAACCACGACACCATGCCCCCGGGGGAATTACATCAAATGATCAAATATTTGAAAACATCAACTTTTAGTATGCCGATAAGAAACAGAGCATCAAATTTTCTGTACATTGTTAACCTACCGAAATATAGCAGCAGAAGTCAATCTATTGATTATCATGAACCCATGATGGATGGAGGCTATAGCCAAAAAGGACAAGGTACCATCTTCAAGAACTTGTTCAATGTTTTCCCTTCTCTTTATGAAATCAACATCAGCAATGGAAGCAGAAACAGTGCCTGGAGAGACCTAAATTTTGTAACAAAACAACAGTATGGTAGAGAAAAGAAGACACTAACATGCACGTTATCAAATAAGTATTATTGTACTAACCTCCACTGAAGTACGTTTTTGTAAGAATTCTTGCTGTTTCTGTAATTCAAATTTTATTAGCAATCAAAGAGTGCAATTTTTTCAATATTTTCATAAGCTACTTAGGACCACTTGCTATTAATCTACCCATTATGGAGAGAAGGCATACCAGAGTGAATGATAAGTGCTCCAAGCCCTGTAGGATATCCAAATATCTAACACAAAAAGAACAAACTGAGTGCATTAAAATCTCAAAGTCACGGTATTGAGCATAAAATATATTCAATTATTTGTGTCTATTTACCTTATAGAAAGAGCAGACAACAAAATCAGCATGAAATCTAGACAAATCAGGTGGTTCAGTAGCAGATCCTTTGGCAGCATCTATCAAGACCATCCAACGACCACTGCAGTTTAAAAGCATTTAATTTGATTGATTCATATTCTTTCCACTCTAAGGAAAGAATGAAAATGACAATTGACAAAATCCAGATAGTTTATGAAAATTTTTAACTTTTAGTAAATTCTTAATTAGGACCGAGAGAATTAGAGTGGGTTTACTGGGAGTGAAATATTTGGTCTTGTCACCTTGATTTTCAAAAAAGCAAATGAAATCAAATCAAATTTTACCACAGATCTGGTGAGCTTTTGAAAGGTTCTCCAGCACCTTCCTTCACATAGTTGACCAAGTCTAGAGAAAATTTCTGACCTGAGAAATTGCACTCTGAAGGGAATGCAAACAGGTTGCATGTGCTTCCTATGTGACAGAAAATGTGAAGAAAGAATCATGAGTTATCAATTTGATGCAAATTGTGAGAGAAATAGCTCACAGGCTAGTTAGCATATCTGTACAGATGATTTTTTCCGGTTATAGCAGCAGGTTAAAGGCGATGAAGACGTAAAAGAAACAACTCCTATCTTTCTAGGAATCATTACCAACAGATAATTCTAGAATAGCATTCACAGTAAGGCACAAATTTCTTCAAATTAACACAAACCATATCAAGGAAACAAATGTTCAGTGGCCAATTGGATACTGTATGAGGGCAATTTAGATAACAAACGAGCGCATGAGATACAAGATAAAGATTAGATTATGGAGCCCACAAATTTAACACAAATAAAAACTATCTGCCAATTGCGTTATTATCCAAGCAGAACATGTTATGCTTTTCAGGATTATGAAATTTGCAAATGAATTTTAAATATCCATTTTTCTCTTAAAAAACAAAGGTGAAGATTCCAGAATAAATTTGTAACTGACTTGACGAATGAATTTCTATATCTCTTTTTTTTCAATTCCTATGGGTAGTTATTCTTCATTTGATCAAATTAATATTTTGGATATTCTCTTGAATGTATATAAGGTACAGTATACACAACAAATATACTACATTGAGTGCATTCCCAAAATTCTAAGTATAAATGGTAATATAGAGTTATATTACAGATTTTCATCATGGAGATTGAAGAACAAAGTAATTGTGTAGAGAAAAGCTACAACTTTTCCAATGTCAATCATGTTGAACCTAAAGAATATTGTACCATCAGATTTCAAAAGCTACATACCTGAAAGTTTGCCATTCTGTCCATGTCTCAGTGATAAACTTTCAGGTCTTCTCTGAACTGTGTGTTCTGAGAACACAAACCTCGAATTGTGAGTTCCATTCTGTAAATTTGTGATATTCTCAACATCAACAGCAACAGCAGTTGCTCCATGATCAAGAGCATATCTGGAAAACGATAAGGATACTCAAAAAAAAAAAAGACATAAAACATGTAGGCAAGTGATTAAAATACAACAGGAAATAAAGGCATATTAAATTTTTAAAAGATACAGTACATCTCCAAACCATAATTCAGGGTTAAACATTTTAAGCAAGCCTGGTGAACATATCATATAATAACATAATCTCTCAAATATCAAATGTAACCTAGTAACCCATAAATCAAACAATATATGAACCATGTTTTTTGTCAAAATTTGAGGTTTGTATCTGCTAAAATCTACGTGGTGGTTCTCATTCCAACGTTAATAATCTTATTTGAAACATAGTTGTTACCATCAGATAGCAGAGACATAATGCACAGTCCTTAGTGAGCAAATTGTTTGGATTACCTGGTGGTCTCTGAATTTGCAAAAAATTCAAGGGAGACTAAACAAGCAAAAAGTAAATAGTAATAGGGGGGAAATGGCTCTTGTAAGCTAAAAACACTAAACTTCCATTATTTCTTATTAAATGGCTCTTGTAGTGTCATTATTTCTTGTAAGCTACACCAGCAATGCAGCTAATGTTGAACTATTCCTTGTGAGAATTACTCATCAATACAATTGAACTATACCTTAAAAAAAATTCCTTCTACTTTAGCCAAGTTATATTTCGTATCTTCAATCTTAATTGTACTTGGCCTAAGATATTTAGTTTCTAATGGTTGTCTCGAGTCCTTGTGTTTAAGTTTGAAGTTTATTTCAACTAAGCTGTCAACAATTAGCACACAGCATCTGGAAAAGAAGAAAGAGAGTATTGATGATTTTCTTCAGTATCACTAGCGAGTTCATCTCAGAATTATTTTATCATGAGGTAAATACTATTTGGTGTAGAAGGATACTCTCTGATTCCAAGGACACTATTATGATTTTCCATTGTGTACATATAACAGCTTTCGCTAGACCAGGGAAAGCATTCCCCAATTAGTTTCAAAGCTGCTGTAGCCCCAGAAGTAAATATGCATTTGTAGTTCTCTGGTGATGCATTAAAATAGTCCAGGACCTGATTAACATAAGAAATTTGATTACTATCTGCACCAGGAAAAGGTGAAACAATTTTTTGAAATATAATCCATTACTCAAGGTGTCACTGTCGAATGTCATTTCCATAAGAAGTTACGAGACAATAAAAGGATCAATCTTGGAACATATAGTCATAGTTCAACTAATGGAAAAATATGAATGGAGAAGGCCATGCGTAAAGGATATTGATTTATACTATATTTGAATCGCAACTTATAACTTATGTAATGCCTCAAATTACAATTGAAACATATAAGAAGACTCCAATCAATTAAAATGTTAGGCATGAGCTTGCTTCACATACTAATTCTTTAAAATACATGACACAGACAGAATTTAAGTCAAATTCATAATTGATAAGTATAAAAAAAATTTAAAAAAAAGATAAATCAGCTCAAGGCATTTCCATCTTCTAGAATCATGATCTCTTGCTCAACAAGATGCACAAATAACAACTTCGAAATTTAAAGGTTCTGTGAGCAACGATTTCCACCCATGAAACAACAAGAACAATTGTTTCAAGACGAGAATAATATTATCTATATACCACGGCTCAACATTGTGACAATAGTCATCTAGAATTTATTCAGTTATTGTTTTGCACCATAAGCATAAGGAAGTAATTGATGACCAGTGGACGGAAACACCTTTTGTCGTGCTGCACTAATGATGTCTGTAGTTGCCATGCTGGAATCACTCTGGCTATCTAAATCCAACTCAAAGAAGACAACGTAACTATCTTCACTCAAACCATTGAAGTATTCATTTGTAAACCGTCGGGTATCCAGCAGAAATGGAGGAACAATCGAACAAAAAAACATAAGAAATACGGAATAACTGATAGTTCAGTAGAGAAGCCATCGAGAATCACGAAACAAAAAAATAAAAAAGAATGAGCTTTTCACAATTAACGGATACGAGGGTTCCCGTAAACATTGGTGGTCAGGTCCTTGACGACGGCTTCCATCTGCGCTTCGGAGTACAACGTAGCTCCAGCGTGATCTAAGTAAACAAGCCCTAGAGCAACCGAAGAGGAATACGATAAGTTTAGAGTTTCAAAAAGCATCACAGGTATGCAGGAAGTTGAATCGGGACCTTCCAAGCGCTTGAACTCGGCAGCTCTGATGTCGTCGATGCTCTTCACAGCATCCGGGTAGCCGTAATCCTTGCCGAACCGCTCCGAGAACGCCTCTTTCCCCCTCGCCATGGTTCCACGAATCGCCCCTCGCCGATGTGCACTTGAATACTATTGGCTATATAATAGTACGATCAAGAGAACTGTGACAGATAGGAATCCAGCCTTGATGAGGTCGCCGATAGACTCCTCCTCGGCACCGCCTCGCGCTTCCTAACACGCTTCGGCGGAGAGGCCTCTCCCGGCTCACCTCTGCGGTCTGTTAAAGAGGCTGCGGGAGATCGGCAAGGAGGAGGCTCTGCCGGCAGCCCACGCGGCGTGCAGAGATCGGCGATGAACGGGGAGCGCGAGCAAGAACCGCGACGGCTCTGGAGGGCTCGGAATCGTACGAACGGAAGTGAAGAAAATGTGACACGAACTTACAGTTATTCCAAAAGCGCACCTAACTATTTTCCAAACGGCGCACGTATTTTCTATTTTACCACTCCCTTCCATCAATAGTTATCTATTTTGCCCCCGTTAATTGAGTTGATGATTGAATAAATTTTTGTCCCCACGGCTGAGCTGGTGCAGTATTATGATAATGAGGTTTAGGGATCAAATTCTGACTAGTAGTCAGATTTTTGTCCCCTTATGTACTAGTTATTGGTCGGGCTGGCTAGACTAGCTCTCGTGATTTACCTCCTCCGTGTTGGTCCTGGGATGGATTGACGGGGGCGCTGGGGACGAGCGTTTCGCCTTTTGCCACGATAGTATTTTAAATTTATTCGATGAATTAAAAAAATCATATTCCTTCAAAAAAAAATATCTCATTTTTTTGAATCATGAAAAGACGTCTCACTCCATGAATAACTAATATATAATTATCTATTTATCCTGATAATTATAATTTTTTTTATAAAATTAAATCGATCACTCATATTACTGATTAATTATTTTTTTAATATATAATTATTTAACTATCCTCTAATATATTATTCTTATATTATTATCTCTTATTATCCTATCTCATCAGTTGTATGAATAAAATAAGTTTTCATCGTAATAAATATAATTTTGTAGCTACTAACCTTTTATGATATTTATAACAATTATAATTTATAATTGTTATAGTGTAAATATTATTAAATAAGATAAATTTATATTAAAATAATTATAAAATTATAATTATTATAACATAAATATTATCAAATTTATATTATAGTTATTATAATATTATAATAATTATATATTCGTAATTATTATAATATAAATATCATTTATTTAATCCACGTGACAGATGTGATAGATATTGATTATAATTTGATTATTTTATAAAAAAACTGATGCGATAGATAAGGGTACAAATAAATTGAATTGAATAATATAAAAATATTAATATTCGAATTGAAGTTCGAAAAATTTATATGATATTCAAATTCAATTTAAAATTCAAAACTATAAATAATTTTAGCTCGATTTGAAATAAAATTCGAGTTTGTATTCGATTCGAATTGTTTGATTCAAATAAAATCAAACTTTAATTCAAAATAATTTAAATTAAAGTTTAATTAAAATTGTTCGAATCTTCATTATTATGGTAAAAAAGACGAAACGCTCGCCCCAGCATTCGAATCTTAATTATGTAAATATGTAGCGTTGATTGATGGACAAAAGCTTACGAGTGACTCGAGAACTTTCAAATAAAATATTATAAATTTAAATTTAATTAAAAAATTAATAAAATAAATTTGAGTTCAACTGGAATTCAATCATTTTAAATACGAAATAAATATTATTTAAACTAACTCAAAAACTCACGAGTCTGATTTTTGTAAAAAAAAAAAAAACTAAAAAAAACTCGAAATTAAATTAATTTGTTTACAACGGCGTCGCCGTTTAACCAAATCTGACATGCGATTCATTCTCCACGCCAAGGCATCAGCCACTACGAATCTCTATAAATGCACGTTCTTCAATTCGATCCACAACAATTACAGCCATGGCAGCGCACCTCTTATTCCTCTGCTTCTTCATCTTCCTCGCCTCCCTCTCGGGGTCGCACGCCGGCAGCATCGCCGTCTACTGGGGCCAGAACGGCAACGAGGGCACCCTCGCCGCCGCCTGCGCCTCCGGCAACTACCGCTTCGTCAACCTCGCGTTCCTTTCCTCCTTCGGCAACGGGCAGACGCCCGTCCTCAACCTCGCCGGCCACTGCGACCCCGCTTCCGACGGCTGCACCGGTCTCAGCGCCGACGTCCGCAAGTGCCAGCGCCTCGGCGTCAAGGTGCTCCTATCCATCGGCGGCGGCGCTGGGAGCTACGGCCTCTCCTCCGCCGACGACGCCAGGGAAGTCGCCTCCTACATCTGGAACAACTTCCTGGGCGGCTCCTCCTCCTCCCGCCCGCTCGGAGACGCGGCGCTGGACGGCGTCGACTTCGACATCGAGGGCGGCGGCAGCCAGTACTGGGGTCTTCTCGCCAAGTACCAAATCAAAATTCGATTTTGTGTTTTCTTAAAAATTCTATCTTCGATCGATTTTCACCATCAAATTCCAATCTTTATTCGTGTTTCCGAACGAAATCGCAGATATCTCAAGAACTACAGCAAGCAGGGGAAGCGAGTCTACCTGAGCGCCGCCCCTCAGTGTCCTTTCCCCGACTCCTGGCTCGGAGGCGCCCTCAAAACCGGCCTCTTCGACTTCGTTTGGGTTCAATTCTACAACAATCCACCTTGCCAATACAGCCCCGGCGACGTCAGCAACCTCGCCGGTGCATGGAAGCAGTGGGTTTCGATCCCCGCGACCAAGGTTTTCCTGGGCCTCCCGGCCGCCCCTGAGGCCGCCGGAAGTGGGTTCATTCCGGCCGGCGATCTGACTTCGCAGGTGTTGCCGGAGATTAAGGGCTCCGAGAAGTATGGAGGAATCATGTTGTGGTCCAAGTACTACGACGATCTCACTGGCTATAGTTCATCGGTTAAGCGCCACGTGTAGTTTCAGATGAGTGGGGACTTCTATCGTGTTTGCTTGTATTAATGGGGAATGTTGTGAGTGTATGCTATATGTTGATGATATATACTTAATTCACTAGTTTAATAATTTGCACAAAAATGATTTTAAAAATATTTAGAATTTGTGAGACAATCTTCCCAACGAAGATGGCTTATCGGAGATTAAAAAGGAATTATTGAATTAAAATATATATTCAAAGTTCAATTTCAACCATATTGAGATGACTTATAATCTCATACTATTAAACATGAAGGAAGAGCTATTTAAAAGGTTAGGCTTTTTGAAAGACTTGGTCGAACTAAGTTGGTCCGAGGCTGAGCTAGGTTGTTCGAGTTTGAGTTGAGCTGAGGTCGAGTTAATCTGCCAAAGGCTGGGTTGAACTATTCAAGATCGAGCTGAGCTGTTCGAGACCGAGCTGAGCTGTTCGAGACTGAGCTGCTCGAGGTCGAGCTGAGCTAAGTTGCTCGAGGCCGAGCTGGGTTATCTAAATCCAAGCTGAGTTGCCCGAGTCGACTAAGTACTCTAAGTGGAAGTCAAGTTGTCGAGTCGTCAAGTCGCCGAGTTGAGTCGCTTGAGTGCTCTAAGTGGAAGCTGAGTAGCAGAGTCGAGTCGGCCGAGTGCTCCAAATAGAAGCCGAGTTGTCGAGTCGAGTCGGGCGAGTGTCTCTCGAGTCCGAGTATTCCTTCCGAGTCCGAGTCGAAACGCCAGTCGTTTCACCTGAGAGGTTACGAATACGTCATTTGTTATATTTGAGACTAAAGTTTCAATATAAGATTAAAGTTTTATTCACAAGTATTTTTTTTCTCCATTTTTTTTTTCATTCACTTAAATCCAATAACATGATCGTTGTCCTTAAACAAAGGATTCATACAAGCTGGAGTCAGAAATTATAATTTATCGAGCTAATAGATTGATGATAAAAATTATATATATATAAACTTCGGTTGATAGTGAAATTTAATTTGGAGATTTAAGATTGATCGGTAAACAATAGATTAAAATAGTTAAATGTATAGAAAAATTCTAAAATATATAGACTTTTTCTTTAAATCCTAAAATGGGTCACAGACTAAAAGCTATGGTAGGATAACACTGGCCTCCGTCCTTGCCTACAAGTCACTAGCTATAATACATATCATCTCGATGATATTACTCCAAAGAGCTTGTTCATGTTGCATTTAGGTCTTCAATCTTTTAATGTTTTACATTTTTCTTGAGTTCACCTTATATCAGGTCTTAAGTCTGATGCATCTTAGCCCCCAAGATGTATAAGCGCATAGAAAATAGTTTAAATGGACAAAGTTTGATCCCAAAGATTTTATCTTTTACATAGTTTTTATCATATGCTTGTTATCTGTGCTCCTATTTAACCCCTCCTTACAATGTGAGAGGAGCTATTTCTCCTTATGCACTAGTCACTGTTCGGGTTGGCTAGACTAGCCCCCGTGATTTACCTCCTCCGTGTTGGTCCTGGGATGGACTGGCGGGGGCGCTGGAGGCGAGCGTTTCGCCTTTTGCCACAATGAGAGGAGCTATTAATGTGATGATTTCAATTTTTTGTAAGTCTGATACATCAAATTTTCCAAACTTATTCCAACCTACAAAACCCACCCTCTTGTTGAACTGCCCTAGAGTGTATCTCATTGGAAAATTTTTATCACTCAGAAGCTCTAAGTCATCCGTTGTTGATTAGCTATAAGCTCACCTTTTTATAGGCCATCGCAGATGAGATGAGTTCGTAGATAATGAGAGTTTAAATCTCACATATGATACATTAGACCTAGAGAATTTGAAAAACTTGTGACACATTTATATTTTCTGATTTATTTTGATGGTCGATAATTTTTTTTATATATAAAATTGAACCAGTCACTTCTAAAATTAATTAGATTGTAAGAGTTAGATATCTAAATTACAAAAAATAATAATCAAAATTATTTTAAAAAAATCAAGAATCGATTAGTAATAATAAAATAAGATAAAATTTATTTAAATATAAATGATGATATAATAGGGGATAGAGTCTAATGACATAAAAAAATTCGTATAGTTGATTTTATTTAGTAAAATAAGATTTGATTATTGTTAAGGTAAAAAAATATTACATATTTTCAGAATAAATTTGATTTAAATATTTTAAAAAATAAAATATAGAAACATTAAAAAAAATTATAAATATTAAAAATATATTTTTATTTTCTAAAAATAATTTATCTTTCTATTTATAAAAGAAAAAAAAAGGTAGGGTTGAGCTGGTTGGAGCGTAGATGAACCGGAGTCACAGGTCATGTCCCGGTCTAAAGTCACATGTCATATCCAACACGATCCGTGACAGGCACGACTCGGTCCAACCCAACACGCTAAAAAATTGAGAGGCCGGTCCGGTCGTGGTATTTTGACATTTCTAGCTGTTACATTCGCACCCGTTATCCGACCCGACGTGGGCTCGCCTTGCCCTCGACTCGTCGAGCACGCTGTCTCGCCACCGGCGACGGCGACGGATATGTCGGCGGCGTGTTTCTCAACCGCCTCTGCGCCCATCATGAAGCTCGGTTTTTCTGCTTCATCAGCTTTCCGGAGACTACTCGCAGGCTCTCGTTCTCTCCTCGCCGTCCCGCCCTTCCCTCCCCTCGCTCAATTCCAATCCCCACGCAGAGGTCTCTTTCTCCTTCACTTGCGCTGAACTCAGACAGATATCCTTCTCGATTTGCCTAATACAGGAGTTGAGTGAAACGCAGGGTTGTGCAAAGTTGCGCTCGCCGTGAAGCCGGCGGCGGGGGCGGAATCGGCCCTCAAAGGGATCGGCGACAGGAATGTGGCTGAGGCCGTTAAGAACATTCTCGAAATGGTATCCCTTCACTCTGTTAGCTTTGCTGAGAGTTACCCAACTGTTTGCGTTCTCTTAATTTGGAAAAATAGGTTTTTAATGGTGAAAGCTATCCATTTTGCATTGAGAATTTGCCTTTCGCTAAATTCGTTATAGAATCTATTAAGGTCGGGGTTAACAGATAGTTCAGACCTTCCAAGAGCAAGTCCTTTTTAGTGTTAAACTATAGGAATTCTGTCCAGAGGCAAGCCCGAGATGAGAGTAAGCTGTGATGGATAGTCGTCGGGCTGAGATGGGAGATTGACCAAGGTGAACTGTCAAGGTGGGAGTGCCAACCTTGGAGCTTCTCGCTACTGCCAGTGTTCACAGAGAAGCAGAAGACCATTTTTCCACCTCCTAGGGCCTATATATTTATAGGCCTTGGGCATGTCCAAACTATGAAGTTTGCTAGGTTGTTGTTTGTCTTAGGTTTGACGCCATTTTGCGCCACCAATCAGTAACACGGCCATGCTGAAAAGGCAGTAAGTTCTCTAGCTGCTAGACTTTCTCTCTGTGGAGACTGTCATTGGTTCCTTGAGGATCTTTATCAGGTTCTGCTTCATTCTAGTATTGCCTCCAATTTCTCACTATTTTGACTTGTCCTTACTCTTCATCTGATGTCTCACCACCCTCTTTCTGCTTGGCCAACCCCGATTGACATCCCATTAGAGCATGGGACCTTGACTAAGGAATATAGATGTGAATGAGAGGATGTTCATTTGCTACCCTCCACTAAGCTTGTTGAGCTCAAATGGTATTATGGTGTGCTCGACGACTTTATTGTTTGGTTTTGCAGAAATTTTGACCTCCTAGTGGGATGAAACTCCGAATGGGACCTTTACCTTCTCTACTAACTAACTCCTAATCAAGCTTCATTTTCCTTTTCTTGCCTTTGCTACCTACTCCTAAATGCCTCCTTCATCTAACTCCTAAATTCCCCCTTTATCTAACTCCTAAACTCCCTTCATTTGTATGAAGGGCAATTCTTTTTGAAATCATTGTAGCAAAAAAGGCGATTACGCTCACCCCCTGCGCCCCTCACAGCCTGTTCCCAGGTTATGTAAAAGGAGAATTCTTTTTGAAATCATGAAGGCATGTGACCATGTTCCTAATTGAATCGTGCTGGGCAAGGATTGAACCTGAGTGACTTTTTCAGGAGGCCAATCGGGTGTGCTTTGACAAAGTGAGCTACTACATGTCTTCTTGATTTGGGTGGAAGCCTGACTTTGTCACAAAGGGTAGAAGAGATGATTCATTTTTGTGTCCTACCCTAGGTCACTTGTTCCAACCCTCTGGTCCTGTTCACCTTTTCTTAGGACGAAAAAGATATTGGATTTGCAAACTGCTATCATTAAGTCCGTGCTTCTTAGAGATTTGTCTAAGGTGGTGGTTTCCTCTTTAGTGAACATGTAGTGGCACAACCTTCAATTCTTACCCTCAAAGTCTCACTCCCCTTGAGGAGCAAGGAAGGTGTGCCTTGTTGGATCGTGGAAGACGAGAGAGAGGGGGGGGGGGGAGTGAATTTCGTTCGATTAAAAACCTTTTCTTTTCGTGTCAATCAAAATAGCAGCGGAATATTAAAATAAAACACGAAAGTCACACTTCTTTTTTTACTTGGTTCGTAGCCTGACAACTACTACTCCAAGACCCAGTGATCCTTGACCACTTCCGATGGGTAATCCACTATATTTCTTCTTTCTGAAATCTTTCGGAGAAGAAGGAAACTCGTACAAATGTGAGGAAGATAATAACAACACTACTATCTTCTTATAGCAATGCAAGTAATAAATGAAATATACCAACAACAGAAGTAGGAGATGAAGTGCTAGTTGTTAGAGAGTCTCACGACGTTGTAGTAGAGAACCTTGCACGTACAGTATCAGCAGAGACGAGATGGAGCACAGAGTGAGTTGTCATCGGCTCAAACCCCCGAGGATTTCTTTTATAGGCGATGTTCCGTCGACTAAAAACTCGATCAGTCGATTGAACCTTTCGGTTAACTGATCCTCCTATTTGTCGGCTGAACCCCGCGTCTTTCTTTCTTTGCTCTGATATGATCTGTTCAATCCTTGAAATCACGCTTGATCGGTCGACTAATATCTCTTATCCGCCGACTGATCCCAGTGAATTTCATTTCTGAGTTGATTTGATTTGATTTGATCTCTGCCGTTATCATAATTGGATCGGTGTTCGGTCGACGGATTCCCATGTTCGGTCGACCGAACCAACTTAATTCAAAACTTTGTTTGCCTGTAAAACAATGTTAGCACGGACTATAATAGTAGCAGTCCTGCAAAATAAAGGTTAGACCAAATATAAGTATGCATGAATATGACAGTTCGGACTGTTTTGATCTCAACTTAAAAACCTCCGTTTGTTTCTTCAGTTCGATCAACGCTTAAGGTTTGTCCCTACTGGGACACGACCTCACTATACTAACTCCAGGTGCTTACCTCAACTCACCTGCCAAACATCGGGTCTTCTAGACCTATTTGGACTTTGCTCAGCATCGGATCGGCCTGCCAGGGCTTCCACTTGATTTGATATCAAGTCTTCTAGACCTATCGAATCCACCTTCCAGATATCAGGTCCTCTTGACCCATCTGGATTTCCTGCCTGGTTCCACGATCTACTAAGACTTCCCCTGCCTAGTATCGGGTCCAGCTGACCTACTAGGGCCTTCCGAGTTGAGATCCTGTACACTTGATCAGTTCATCATATAACAACAAGACTTAACTTGAACCTTTGATGACGTCAAAACATAAATTTGATTCTAGTGCTCCCTGCACCAACATGCCCCTCGTGTGCATGAGCAATGTCAACCTCTTAGTTGTTAGTGACAGCTTAAGTGCCTTAGGTCCTTTGACACGATTGACTTGCCTGAACTAGTGGTCCTTGTGAGCCCCTAGGTGTCTAACATCTATTCCTTGGCCTCTAGCTAGGCAAGCAAAGCTAGTGCTCCTTTGCCTGTCGAGACTGAGGTGCTTGAGGTTTAGGCCGCAAGATCCAAGTAGTCAAGAGGCTTGAGTTGTCAAGCCCTATCATGTGACTTGCCCTCGACTAAAAAAGGGGAAAAACATCATCAGGGTAATTCCTGAGGTCTTGTTGTTGGCGGATCTATTCTAAGGACGAGATCCCTTTGCCCTAGTTTAATTGACGAGCTATGCAGAGTTTGCAAGTAGACTTGAAGAGTTGATTTCCCCTCCAACTAAGAAGAACCTTAAAGTCTGATGAAACTTGATAGGTAAAAGTTGGATCTCAAAGAGCTCTAGGTTCTCTTGTCAATATTTGATGGGGGCACTTGTCCTAGGCTAGCTATTAAGTTTCATGATATAAGCTCAGAAAAGCTCATTGCTAAGAGTGCAAAGACAAACGGTTCAACACTCCATTATTAAGTCCAAGCTTCTTAGGGACTTGTTTGAGGAGGCTCTAGTGGAATTAGTCTTATGGCGACGAAGAATAAAACTATCACTATATTTTTTCCTTTTCCTACTTCTTCTTCCAAGCGCAGGATAACCCCAAGGG
>JBBUKS010083789.1:0-27625 GCA_038050645.1 Hedychium gardnerianum
TTCCCAACACGAGGCCAAATTTATTCCAATAACAGCATCAATTCATGCACGCATGACGTTTCGTTTTTTACACCTCTCAAAAAGTTAGAAAACTAAATTTTATATAAAAATCTATTTTTAAATTAATATTTTATTTTTTTAAAAAAAAAATTAAACCCGCCATTATCGATCCCAAGTCCGAATGAAAAAGGATGAGGGGAAATTTTAATTTTTTTAAAAAAAATAATAAAATTTTAAATTTTTTTTGCCTAAGGCCTCGTGGAACCTTGAGACGGCCCTGATTATAAATAACATAGGTTATGATGAAGGAATGTATGTTTTTTGTACATTAATCCTATATTCTTTTTTTTTCTCAATCCACTTGAGCATTAGAAAAATATCGCTAAAATAACTCCCAACGATTATTCTTATGAAGTCAATTACATCATAAAAAAATAAATACCTTCAACCATCTTGAATGATGCAGAAAATTTTATGACACGAGGAAAAAAAATATTACTTTACCATATTTTAAATGGATAAAAAATCAATTAAAACTTAATCGATTAAAAATCCATCCTTTTTTTTGTGATCCATTAGACCATGCTAGCGTGAGATAACAATTTCTGCTAAATCCCGAAAGATTAATTGATTTATTAATAACATTTTAACATATCTACTATCCTGATGAATTTATACCAAAAATTAATTAATTAATTAATATATCCACATGTCAATTGTGATAAAAGACGAAACGCTCGCCCCAACACTCCGGCCAATCCGTCCCAGAACCAACACGGAGGAGGTAAATCACGAGAACTAATCTAACTAGCCCGAACAGTGACCAGTACATGAGAGAGGACAAAAACCTGACTACTAGCCAGAATTTGAATCTCAAACCTTATTATGACAACACCTCATGCACTGGCCATCGATATATATTCACATGTCAAACACTTGTCAAATGCTGTTAAATTAATTAATAATATATCAATATGTCAAATCAACCATTTTATATCCAACACCTGTCGTATTAATTATTTTTTAATCATTTTTATAAAATACATAATAAATTGTTTACTTTTAAACATACGCAATAAAATGCATTAAAAAGCATACAATAATTAATTCACTATACAAATTGCTAAATTCTTTATTTGGCATTTATTTGGCAAACTAGACGAAATAACAAGTATTAAGGAAAAAAAAATAAAACAAGGAGCATAAAAAAATACAAACGGTAATATTTGAGAAGCATAATCTGAGATAGGGCTCTAGAATTACCATCTTGAAGTAGTAAAGTAGATTTTACTGGAGGTCGACTTTAGAGGACTTTCAGATTAGTCGGGCGAAACTCAAACACTTGAATTACTAACAGAAAGTATTATCTTCATTTTAATCATGGTCCAAAAACAAGCTCTTTGATGGATTTTAAAGGGTTGTTGTATCCATAGGCCACAGAATCTCTCCAGAGGGCCATCCCTAACAAACGGCAAGCAAAGGAATCAGACTTACAATTAGCCGAGCGATATCTAAGATAACATAAAGTAAGATGTATCCATTTCGCTAGACATTTTCAGAAGCGAGTGGAGATTGATTGATACCTGTCCAAAGAAGCAATCCGATGGTTGTTCCAAAGAAAAACTCCCTGCTGATGGTGTTAAGACTAGAACAATCCCAAAGGTTTAAAGTTAACGATCGCACGAAGATATGGCTTAAAATTGTCATCGCATAGCTTACTTATACATGCAGAATAGGTTTCCCCATCCCTGAAGAAATGATGCCCAAGTTGAACCAGTGAACCTATAATTCAGACAATTATAGCACTTGGAGATGAACTTATCACATGAAATCATGAAAACAAGCAAAATACTTCACTGGGTGATGGAATTCAAAGCTAAACCTACCACATAAGGTCTCGTATAAACAAAGCTCGCGGAATCATCAGACCGTTTCCCATCATCGAGAGCAACATTGTGAAAGAGGATAAACCTCTGATGTTATCAGGGTTGAGATAATTTGTCCACTGTAAATCATACCAATCATCTACAACCACAATGGCCAAAATAACAGGAGAAGCATATATAAAGAACTAAGGTAAATTATTATTACCATCTGTGCAATCGGCATCCACATGAAAAGGAGGGTAGCAGTCCATCCAGACAGTGAACCTACTAACTTTGTTGCCTTCTCGGAAAGTTTGCTGGTTCGTGCCTATACGTGTTACTACCTTTATACCAAGATGGACAAATGTATGTAGGAATAATATGAGGGGAAAGGTATGCTCTAAAAGAAGGAAAAGTTGTGTAAAATCTATGGCAAAATGGAGAAATACACTTTCACAGGGTTATGATTTCAAGTCCAACTAAATAATAAGACCTATCATAAAAAAGAAAGGGAATGGAGGAATCAGTAAGAAAAAAGATGCATTTAGGGTTCATCAGTATAATAAATTGGAAGACTGAAAAGCATTATGATGCATATGCTAATGCTGGAGAAAAATTAGAAGGATAGTAATATCAGGCAAAAGCAATGGGCATTGCCATTATTCTTTAACAAGCTTCCAAGATTTTAGACATATTTTAGTAATTTAGTAATTGCTTCCTACATTTTACTGAACCAAAGCATCATATTAATATTGTCACAAAAAAAAGGACAGTTCGGTGCACGAAGCTTTTGCCAATGCGGGGTGCCGGAAAGAGTCTATTGTACGCAGCCTTACCTTGCTTTGTAAGAGGTTGTCTTCGAAACTCAAACCCGTGAGGTCACAAGTGACATTAAAAAAAAAACATGATAATATGAATTGACTATCATATTTCTTTTCTCGCTCACTTTTGAATGTTGGTAGGTGTGCCTTAGGATCATGGTAAAATTGTTTCTTGTTTGATCAGGATATCAGTCATGGGAATAGAATGCATTTGCTTACAGCACTAAGGCTAGATATATCGACGATCCCAAGACATGAATCTATGGGCTTCATCTTTTTCAGCTGGTGAATGCATTTTTAGCAGAAAGATTCAGTAAAGGAAACTCCTACTACTATGATGAACAAAGCCATTATCCATCCACCTGATCGAGTCTTTTACATCCCCACATCTGTGCCACCCTCATAAGTGGGTCAATGTACCATTTGTTGGAACCAGGTTTGGTTGATTTATATGTGACATCAAATCCCTCTTGAACACAGTAGAATTTGACGAATCATGCAGGTATCTGAGGTTACCAGTTGTATCAGTCGCCCATTATTAAGTTACAACCAAGTCTCTAGGTAAGATGAACTAGAACAAGAACTGGAAAAGTTTGACTATTGTGTAGAAGATCGAGTTCTACTTCAGGTAAAGGCAAACTTCAAGACTACCCAATATATTGCCAGTAGCAATTTCCAGGAACAACTTCTTTCAGAAAAAAGGACAAGAGTCAACTATTGGCTACCAAATGGTTGTCGATCAAGGCATGACATACCACCAGCTATTATGGTGGTAAAATAAAAAAGAAACAAAAAAAATTGCAATCATGTACACATCACCATTCATGAGGACAAAAGCACCATGTTTGCCACATTATCAATGCCCTACCGGCAACACAAGGATAGAAGCACTATCATACCATGAAATCATATGAACTATGCCTTGAAGATTTACCAAGTGTCCTGATAGGGATCAAGATATAATATGTGAAAAATAAAAAGAATTTCATATGCAACACGGGCATAAGTCATGCAGAGCAGAATGGTTTTCATGCAGTGCTACAATAACAATGATAACAGTGAACATGATTAACATTTCCGCATAAAATTACTAAGTACTGCATATATTTGGGACTTACACCACAAAAATGAGTTGAATGAGTGTTGCACATAGTCTATTCATGTTCCACATGAATTTGTAAACTCATTATTCATGACATCCTAGTTTAGCCTGCATAGAGAATTATGGACTAGTAAAGAGAGTTTTTATAAGCTTAAATGAGTCTATTATTAATTAGCTTAAGCATTTTGAACTAATGATTAGGTCAGACTAGTTAATGGGTTCTGTTATTTGGGTGAGTCGTGATAACTAATATCAGAAAGAACCTAACAGAAAAGGTCATCTATGGAATAGCAGAGCCATCATTACTCCTCACACGTTGATTATAGGCTATGAGTTGGACTTTGTCCTTGATGAGGACATCAAGCCTTTAGTGGGGGAGATTACATACTAGATTAGTTTCACATGGATAATTATGGTGTAACAAAGAGAATTTATAAACTTAGATAAGTGGAACATTATTAACTAGGTTTAAGCAATTTGGACCATGGTAGTGCCTCACTAGTTAATAGGAGGTTGGTTCTCTCATCTGGGCAAGCCATGACATGATAACATGATCTCTGTCAAACACTTGGTAATTATGTAGGATACTCTTCATATGATAAAGGAAGCTCTATGGGACTTCGGTTCATAAGAACAATTATTTATGCCAGTCATAGCCTTAATAGAAAGGGATATGGAAAGATAAAATTCCAATGGAGAAAAACTAAAGAAGGCCTCCCTACAGATCCTTTCCCTTTTTTCTTGCTTTTCACATTTATGATTCTTCGAAAACTGAGCCCTACCTTGATCATTGAAGGAAATTTGATGGGGTATGCACATCTCACCCACTTTGAGACTCCTTTCATGGATGACACAATACCAAGGCATCTGTTGGAGGGGGTATCAACAACTTGAGCATTTGAGTGGAAATTACACAATGAGAATCAACAAAGTTAATTGCATGTTTCACTGACCCAAAATTAATACCAAAGAACTCCCATTTGAAATTTTAAACTAAAAAGCAAACATGATTTCTATTATGATTATTCTGATATCATTAAGAAGCTAAATCATGTAGAGAAAAATCCTACTCTAAATTGGATGTGCATATTGTTTTGGGAATCCTCAGGGACCAAAAGCCTAGAAATATGGATGGTCCAATTGCAAAGCTACACTTTAAGAAAGAAAGAAAAAAAACTGACTTGATTTTGTGGGTTTTGTGGTAAAGTAGTAAAGGTTTAACTTTGATCATTATGTTAAAATCAATGTTGAAATCAAAATCCAGTGTGTTGGTTCAACCACTTGGAGAATAATTTGTTTCATCTAGGCCATCTTATAGTGTCTAATAACTCAGATCAATGAGGTTTGAATCTTGGATAGGAAAAATGGACTGATTTAAACAAGAATGGATTTTGGAAACAATTGAACAAAATGCAGGAGTGAACCCTGAGTCCTATCTATTTGGCATCAGCTACATTGTTTGTATCCCACCATTGGAATTTCGAACAAAATAGGCTACCTAAACCTACTTCATCCAAATAACAACCTCTTGTCTACTTCTCCCAAGTTGAGATCTTTCAGCAGATATTTTCACTTGACATTTTTGTTTCAAACCCCATACCACATTTCCCTTTCATTGAGGAAAAAATCCACCTGATGTTTTTCACATTCCAACTCTAGTTAATCAAAAGACATTGTTTCCCGTCCAAATTCAATTATTGAAGTGGTATATTTTCTTCAAGCAAAGTATTTTTGGCAAATTCAGTTTCCCATCGGTTAATCATAAGACCATGAAAACTCAAACTCTGATGAGGAGGCTACCTCCCGAACACTAACATGTTCAGAAAAAAATGTCATTAGTTAAGGAACATAGCTCACCAAAGTGACAGTTGCAGCAGCCAGAGTGAAGGAGATGACTCCAGGAAGGATGCTGCTGGGGACAAATGGGACAAACGTAGACCACATAACCTGTGGTAGCATCCAATGATTAGATGCATAGGAATGAAGACGTTCAATCACCAACTTACTAAGCACCAGACTGGGAGGAAAAAATGGTAAGTCTCACCTGAGGGAGTACTGCTAGGCCACCAATGGTAATGAAATCCTTCCAGAGATTCCAGATAGCACCATCAACCCAACCAAAGTAATTCAAAAAGTTCACAACCAGCCCTAAAGCCACAACAACCGTCGTCGCCACGAATTGCGGCAGCGGCATCGCCTGGGCCATAGCTAGCTGTGCTATCACTGCATACGTCGAGACGACACCCAACGTCTGGACGATGACTGCCTCTGTCTCCTTCTTCTCCACGAAATAGGACACTAGCGACAGGTTGCCCAGCAATCCAGTAAGCATACCCTACAACAAGCAACTCCAATCTTTACGCTAGTTCAGTCTAAGCAAATCAGTTTTCCCCAAAGAGACAGAGCGCCTACCAGCCAAGGAACAGCAAAAAGGGCGGCGTTGTTGCCCGAGAGAAGATTGCGGGAATTTAGGATGATCTGGGGAAGTTGTAGGAGGAGGAAGGGGATGTTCGCAGCTCCCGCGAACCTGGACGTCAAGGAGTCCCATTCCTGGTAGTTGGATCCCTGGACAAAAGGGAGCTTTTCTACAATCTTCTTTTGAAATTCCTGCAAAGCGTTGTAATAACCCCATTACCTTGCCGGCCGGGTGGACGTCGTCAGCCGAGGTGGCGGAGAGCGGCGGCGATCGCGGGCGGGGGATTGCGGATGCAGGAAGGTATTGGTTTAGGGTTATTAGACGTTGACGCAGTGGCATGGGGATGGAGCCATGGGCCCTCGCCACGAGTGAACGCGAAGAGCGAGGAGGGAAGAGGCGGAAGGCTCCGTGGGTAGGCGACGGGCGAAGGCGGAGCGCCGGCAGGGGAGTTGCTGCCATTGCCATGAGAAGGCGGGGAGGGAGGCGGGGAGATCTATCGAGAGGGCGACATGGGAGAGCACTTGATCCGAGCTTGGAAGTTATCGGTGGCGTTTATATAGGTGGATTCACGGCCCCGGCAAAGAACAACAGGAGAGGCGAGAAAGCAGAGTCCCCACGTGAACGGAAGCGGACTAAGGTAAATGGACGGCGGAGGCTGCGACGCGTGGCGAGTGCAGGGAGTGTTTACTTCAAGGGGGAGTAAGGCAAATGGACGGCATAGGAGGAGACGCATGGAAAAGAGAAGATTTTTAATATACATTAAAGGACAGCCCAAGCACGAAATTCCAGTAAATACGAGTTCCCAACAAAAATTGAAAAATATAAAAAAATCACATCAACTTTAACCTATATGATTTGATCTAAATATTAAATCTTAATCTAATAAATCGTCCACTGTAAATACTTTCCTAGCCGACGAAAAACATCCGCATCCATAAATCATAAATATTTGATACAACTAAAAACACAAAAGGCTATTTTGATAACTTAATTCCAGATCATGAAATCACACCGGAATAATTTTATCATTACCATCAAAACCGCATTTCAGGATTCTTATTATACATTAAAAGGAACAAAAAAACATATCATCATTGCATGATGCACCGGTAACCACTCAAAAAAGCAATAGGACAACTAAAATTTAAATCTCAAATAAAATAAATATTTTAGAGGTTAATTTTTAAATATGCATAAACTATTCTCAAATCTAAAGAATATCAAAACTAATAAGGGGTTGGTTTCTAAAATTTAAAGCATCATTAAAAAAAATCATGGAATGTAAATACTAACAACATTAAATAGTATTTTTCTTCATAGACATTAAAAGATTAAATTCCTTAAACATTATAATAACAAAGCGCTTATGTGAGCAAAATATGTGAATTAGCTATCCAAATGGACTAACATTATACTTGAGCAATAAGAACATGATGATCTTAAATCGACAATCAAACCAAGAAAAAACTCATAAATTTGTCAGTTTGCCTTCTTGTTTAGAGCTGTGTATTCCTGTGAGATGACTCAGAGAAGAATTTTATTTTACTAATAAGGTCAGTTCATCTTTTCTTCATTTTTCTGATTCTAATATTTGGTTAGAGCTTCAGATAATTTGATAAATGCAAATCCTAGAAGACAGAATGCCCAAAAAAATTTGGAATTACATGAATTTCCAGAAGGAACATGAGCAAAAAAAATAGCCGTTATATGATGCCGCCACAAGATTAGGGATCGTCGTCAGGTGCTGATTTCACTGCTACTTGGGCATTTATCCTTTCCTCGGGTATTCACTGTGCAAGGCCTAAATGAATTCCTAAGTTGAGGATTCAGGAGTGTTTTCTTTCCCACTTTCCTTCTCGCCTTCCGTCCCGTTCTCTCCGTTCGACGATTGACCTTGACTTGCTACCCCGTGATCCGTGTCTGGGAGCAGAGCCAAAGCCACCGGGTGATCCATCAAAGGCTAAGCCTAGCTCGGAGTCACCAATGCTGCTTGTATCACCTGAATCCCTGTTCCCCTCAATGCTGTCTTCATAACTTGGGGCACGTTCTGATGAACGATCCCTCGACTGCAAAATTGTCGGAGGTTGACCTGTATATATTCGAGATCCGGTGAGAACTACAGTTGGTCCTGAAGGTGCTCCAGCAGAGACTGCTAATGTTGTCTGGAGAGCTCCACCATCGTGGCCTCTATTGCTAGATTTTATGTTTGCTTCTTGTCTAGATCTGCCATCGTCTCTATCATGATATCTTTCCCTAGATCGACTGCAAACCACCATGGCATGAGAAATTGGCAAAAGCCAAGAAAATGCATAATGACAACAGAGAAACAACATTTAATGAATATGTTATGAGATTCATGAAAAAGCCTGATCACCAGTCACTATACATGCAGGAGGTGGCTGATTTTGTATTCTAGTCAAAGAAAATCAATTGTTCACAATATATCAGATTATATTTTAAAGTTTTTTTTGTTCTGCAATCATATATATCTGAGCTGAATTTGCATTTCGTTTATCTATAATTATATGAATACATTAAATCGTTGCATATATGATTTGCATTTCTTCTTGTAACGACAGCAGAAAGTAATTTAAAATCAAGCATGCAAACAAGTATAGGGACCAAAAGACTACCTGTTCGGATTAGATGAAAATTCTCTACGGGAAGGACGAACACCAGACTCGACCTGCTCCAGTTCCCTTTGAATCTCTTTCTGTATAAAGGAAAAAAAAAGTTCAAAAAAATGAAACTTATTTAGCTGTTGCTATAGTATTTACTCTTTTCACAAGTCAGACGGGAAGCAACCCAAGTAATTGGGACAATTATGACTTTGGATGCAACCCCAACTAGTTGGGACAAATATGCCTAACGATGCAAGTTACATGGGAGAAAAGGATCACAAATTGTCTAACTTAAGCAGAAGCTAACAAGAAGCAGGATTCTAGATGTTAATGCAATTTGCATGGTGCCTCCAATCAGTTCAAACATATACTAAGATTAAATTAACTAATCATATTTTTTGGCGGAAAGGATGGTCATGAATACAGAGCAATGTTTTTATCTGATTTTCAAGATTCTCTATATGTTGTATAATTTAAAGAGATCAGTATTTGTCAGATCTCAATAACTTGCCAACAGATCTTTAGATAAAAGTAACTGGATTGCCTGATAACCATGACACGTATGCAAAATCTTGAATTATTGCTTATGACACCATTTTCCTTCCAGCTCATAATGTCAGGCCTCAGTCAAAAAAATGAACATTTTGATCTCCAACACTTGCTGATTTTGCATTTGTTCACTCAAAAAGCTATGTTAGTTGGACCCAAGTATGAGTATCGGGCATAGGTCATACATCCGAATCAGTGACAAGTGACTTATTTCAATGTGAGGACACATGGTCTCATAGAAAAAGGTCAAAATTTAGCACCTTTTAAGACATGCATGATGCATATGGGACATAGCAAATATTAATAGTAATTAATATTAATTTGATGGACATGGCAGATTAATCTGTAGTCCATAAGTTGAGGGATTAGAGATGTGAATTATGGGAATTAATTAGCAACTGGGATTAATACGGATGAATTGGAGTTTTAGTTAGGGGTTGATTTTCAGGATTCTGACTCTGTCCAATTTGAGATTTGTTGCCCCAATGACTGGATCAAATGCTGATCAAGTTGAAATGTGTTAAGTTTACTTAAATTGATCCATTCATTAAAAAAAATATCAAAATTTTTGATAATTTAGCTAACTTATGAGCTATTTAGTTTAAACTTCTTGTATGGTATAGCAAGCTATATAACAAAGAAATTTTCCAAATAAAGGTTAATCTTTGGTCATGTTACCCGTTGGTCATAGACTATCGTACTTGTATGGCATTGGTACCTTAGTAAGTTGAGCACAGTAACTAATCAAAATGTTTCCATCGTTGCTGGGTAGCTTATGCAAGAGCTTGATAAACAGCTTTGCATTACCAAAATAAAGGATTGTTAGCAAAGACATTGACAATTTCAGAAACAACTACGTCACCTTGCACAGTGGTGTAACCAGGACCTAAACTTGCATAGCACATAAAATAAATGTAACAAAAAAAATTCAACATGGCATTTGTAATTAATGCATAGAAACTATCGCCGTAATGCATTGTATTATATGATAAAGAATTTAATCTATGCAAGCAAAGAAATGGAAACAAAAAAGTAACTAATCTAAATCAGGTAGAAGTGGAGAACATAATTTAAAAAAAAACTAAAGTAGATGCTACCTTTATAGAAAATGGTAGAGAATCTATTTAGATTTTAGATTGTTTGCTATTGATAGGCAAGTTTTTACAAATTTTATCATAAGGTAAGATTTATGAATCTAAATTAATTGACCTTGTCGTAGAATTTCAGTAGAGCTAACAAATGTTAGTTGAAAGACAAACCCAACAATCAAGTATAACAACTTTCTAGATAGATATGATAAAAATGTTTTTATTATTATTATTCTCTCTCTCTCTCTCTCTCTCTATATATATATATATGTTGCATGAGTGCAAGTAAAAAATCATATTGCTTTCATGACATTTTTTTTGGCTTTTGATAGATATGATAAAAATGTTTATACTTTTTTTTTTCTTTTGCTTATAATGACTTCGCCACTATGATGCCTAAAATTTCAAACAGGTTTGCAGGATATTATCCTTACTCATAAGATAATAAATATAACTTTCTTTTCTAGAAACTATTGTCTTCACATAACTTCTGTTGAATCAGTGGGATAAAATTTTGAATTTTACCATTTTTTGAAGGACATGACACAATCCTATATGTTCATGTCAGATCATCATATATGAACTCAGATTAGACTTCTTTAGGCAATTTAAAAATTAATTTCCAACAGATTAAAAAAGTGAAATTATAGAAGTGCCGACCCTTGGGATAAGACTTGGTTGCTGTTGTATAGAAGTGCCAAAACAGTTGATTATTGCAATTACAAATATCTAAGGTGCAGGTCATGTCACTGATTAGCAAATATATTTTTGTGATTTCATCAATAATTGCAAATAAATCTAAAAAAAAATATGGTGGTTGCATTTAACTCAGGATAGTTGAAGATTTAAACAACATAAGCCTAGACAAGCAAGCATATCAACTAACACTAATAAGTCAACCCAATACAATATCTTTGGTGACAAACTTGGAATGTTGACTGGGAGAGGTCAGAGTTTGACCAATGGGCGGTCGAAGGTGATGTAGCTGATGTACAGGTGGAACCAGAGGTGGTGATTGCATGCTGTCAATGGGTGGTGGTGAATGCTAGTGCTGAAGAGGGAGCGGGAGCAATACCAGAAAGCTATTGATGCACTGATGAAGGCTGGTGATGTTGATCACCAAAACCAAAAAAGTCAAGTAGGGTTCACACTGATGACTAGAGATGGAAGGTTTTTTGAGAGGAGGTGAAACCAGGTGGAGGAGAGGCCAGCATGGAAATTGGGAGAAGGAAGACTGGAACATCATGGGTTGCAAAGAGGAGTTCAATCCTAATTTTATTCTTATTTTGTGGAAAACTCTCTAAATTTTGAAATTTCAAAATGGAACCCCCTTTGTTTTGTTTTATTCCTTTAGGTTTCTAAAAATTAGGGTAGCGTGCATGCTCTACCCTAATTCCACCCCTGGTCTTGTATCTTTCGAACTAACTACCCTGACCTATAGTACTGATACAAAAGTTATGCGATAAAGCACAAATTCTGTGTTTAATGTTTTCTGTAAATGCATTCCTTAGTTTGAATCATGGTTCGAAGAATAGATCGAGCTGGAGGACCAGTCAATGTTGATCTGATTCCATCTGAAAAATTGAACAGCCTTCTGATTCCCACTCGGGAATCTTTTCTGACCAGCCAGTAACACTCGAACAAAACATGTGGTGTCATTGTGGTGGTGATAGAAAAGGAGTAGACGGAGTTTTACCCTTAATTTGGAGATTTTGAGAGGAAGAGGCAATTCGGTTTTGTGCATAGGCAGAGAGATAGAAAACAAATAGGTCAGTGTTCTGGGGCATTCTCAAGGAGGAAGTTGAAAGGTGTTCTCTTCATCTTCATTAGTGGCTCTCGAGGTGAAAGCCGAGCACGATGTTCACAGCATCTGTCATTGTTACGTTGCAAATGCACTATGGAATTTAGAGGGAAAATTGTGACTGTGAGGTAAAGGTAAATTAATTGATTAAGCCACTATGACCTAAAGCTAAATTAATTGATTAATTAATCATTCTCAATCCTAAAATAAAATATATTTAATTTATTTAATTTAAATGTTTAATACAATTACAGCTTTTTGATTATTGGGTGGGCCAAGTGCTTACTTAATGAATTTTATGAATAGAAAAAGTCCTTTAAATACCTGTATGTGTCTCTCCTTTTCCATATCAAGATTGTACTGTAATTCCCTAGTTCTTGCACGTTCAAGCTCCAACTCCCGTTGTCTCTCAACATCCCGCTCCACTTCGCTTGTCCTTTCTCTGAGTTACACAAAAAAGCACTGAGCGTCATATTAAACCTCATGGGAAAAAAATTGAAAAACTGCACCTGTCAAGTTCTTGAAGAAGTTCCATTTCCCTCAAAGCTGCCTCTTCTAAGCGTTTTTGGCGAGCATGTCTCATTAGAAGCTTTTTTTGTCTGCGGGCTACCACTTCTTCTCTAACTTTAGCCCTCTCTCTTACAAAACAGGAAAAGTTAATCAAAGATTGAACCAGGATAATTTAACAAACATAATAAAATGATTTAATCATGAAATTAATTAGTATACAAACAAATGTCGAAAGCAAATTTATCATCTCACAAAGTACCTTCTTTGTCAAATTTCAATGCCAAAATCATTATGAAATCAAGGGATGGGGCATTGCAAGAAAAGAAAGAGAAAAGACCAGAATTTAAATGGATTTTGATACTATGAACTAATAAAATATGCCTAAAAAGACGTAAAGAAAAGAGGACAAGTTAAAAGAAATATTTCCATGTTTATTGCTTATTGTAATATGAATCTTGTGGCAAAATCCTGTAATTCCTAATCAATAAAATAGTTAGAAATTAAAAAATTCACATGCAATAAAATATGTATGAGCAATGAAAAGTAGAAGCCTCTACAACAATACGCAATGAGTAGTGTCAAGTATGAGCAAGGACACCTTGTGCACAAACCATGTAAGGTATGTGCTGTACTAATGTTGAAGAGGCATTTGCTTACATTGGGTAATTATTGTGAAAATTCTCAAGGCATGATGAACCGACTTGCTTAGATCATTTTTATGTTATTTTTACATAAAACTATGTTATTTAATGTGGAATCCAAATGCTCATTACTCCATTAAAGTAATGACATGAATCTAGGCATGTATCTACAGAACATAACAGAAAGAGGAAAGGTGAATCAACTGATGCATAGAGCTATATTTGAGCGAGTCAAAAAGCAATAATTCATTGCATATTTCAACTTACAAGGATCTAATTTCATCCTTAATTTGTTGAAGACGATTATTCTCCTTCTCAGCTGTCAAAAAAGAAGAAATTCATAGACATTCACAACGAATACTGATTGATAAGGCTCAATAAAATATAAAAATTTACTAGTTTGTGATCTGTCAACTTCTAGCTGAAAGGCAGATGCTTGCTCAGATGCTACTTCTTTTTGAAGAAGCTCTACTTCAATCTCAGCTTCTTCAAGTTCCTGAAGATTTTCTCAAACTAAATTAACCTTATATGCATCAAAAAAGAAATATGGTAATGCTGAATCACGTTTTACCTGAGCCTGAAGATCAACTCTCTCCGAGAAAAAGTCAAAGTAGGATTGGATGGAAGTCAGAGATGACAGTACCTATTAAAAGAGTATTTCTACTTAGAAAATTCCTAAGTTAACATTTAACAGTACATAAACCCTATCATTGATCTAACATAACGTCAGAGAACAAGACCAAGTAAAAGAATGATGTTACTGACCAATGAGAGCAGATACAGTTTTAACAGGAAACAGATGCCATTGTGAATTTATGTATATTGGCTAGGAGCAATAGTTGAAGCAAATAATTAATAGCTATTTCAGATTCAAAACAGAGTTAAATAAATGACAAAGGAGCCTAGACAATTAAATATATTAATTCTTTCTGGACAGGGATCCTCATATTAAATGTTTACAGAGGATAAAAATGTTCCATATCGACCATATCTAAAAGACAAAATAATAATTAAATGTTTATTGTAGGTCAGGTAGACATCTGGATTAAATTGATCAACATACTATCCAGCACTCTCATATTCCCATTATCTAGTAGATATTAAATTATATGCACCTAAAAAAATATAATTGTCAACATCAAATTATGAACTAGATAACTTTTAATACTTATGTAGATATTTATAATCATTGAGCTTAGGGAATGTTCAGCAATGTCAAGGATGCACGAGGAGGCATGAGCAGCAGATGAGAAGGAAGATAACCAGTACATGGGGTCTCTTGAAGGGTTTCAATAAGCTTTATCCATAGAAATTGTAATGCATGTAATTTAATTTGGAAGAATCACATGTTACTGTGTGGTATCAAAGTTTCAAGTTGTCCTATAGATTGATTAAGTCCAGAATGATCACCACTTATGGTAATCCTTGGAAGCAAGAAACACATTTGATTTTCCTTTTCCAAATGACTAATCATGATTCAAATATTATGTTGATGTTTGAATTGCCATTAAATAGGTTTTTGCCAAGGTGTGTGTAATTGAGAGGTGCAAATGGTGACACATTTTTTCTAGCGACAACCCAAAGCTGATTTGAGGAGATTAAATTGTAAATTGGAAAGCTGGAAATATTACATCTAAATTAGAATCTATGACCATCTCTTCTTGAACTTGAGATTGTCATTTGATTTGGATTAGTGTCATCTGTTGGTTGCAGAAGTTTTTAATTTACATTTTTGAGCTATGACATTATCATCATACATGTGTGAAACATACATGTTTATAGTGAAGGAGAATGGATATATTGTATGTATTGAAGTGAAATCAAGGGAGAGCACACCAATGATTTTTGAGGAGATAAAATGAAAGGGAGTTGATTTTCTAGATATTAACTAAGGCAAATGTATTGGAATTGCTGGGGTTATGAGTTAAGCTGCAGAGTCAAGTGATTTGTCCATATTTTAAATTAGTTTTAAGTTTAGTGTTGACTGATATTTGATTTGGTGGAATGTGTCTGGATTTGTAGGATCTATTTATCCTCTTCTTCGATCATGGATTTATTATTGGTGTTCCTATTTCTGAAACTTATTTGCCTTATAAAGCAATGAGTTAAAAAACGTGAAGATGTATTTTTGCCCATTTGATTATTGATTTCTTAATCCTTGTGTCATTGATTGATGATTGGTGATTTCCAGTCCAGTGTCCTTTTGGTGGAACAAATAGACAAATAGAATTATTTGTCAACTTTTGGTGGAACATTCTAAATTGTTGAATGAACAATAAGGTTAAGTTAATACAGAATTCTTGGATAAATCTGTATGTTAATTTAAAACTGCATCAAATGAGCTTGGATAAACTTGTGGTTGCTGTTTCATGATTTCACTAAGATGATTAGATTTGGAGTTAAATTTGATATTTGTGTTGGATTGTTGATTTGATCTGATCTTACAGGTTCAAAAGCAGGCAAATTCGTCTTCATGTCTAGTTCCTCTGTTGCCACTTAGTACAGTTACATTGTAGTTGTGAATGGTGTCAAAACCAAATGTTTTATGTAGAAATGATATGATGTTATTAAGCACATGCAGTGCACAAGTGGTGTTGCATGTAAAATGTTGGCTGATAAGGGTGTCGATGAAATGCAAATAAGCTAAATAAAAAAAAAAAACTATAGAGGAACAATTCAAGTTTCATCTACGGGGCAGATTATGAATATGTTGTAAACCTGGTCTAGGATTTAGCGGTTGAACTATGTTAGACTTAACCACGTCCAAATGATCAAATCATGGCTAAGTCCATATGTTCGACTTAAATTGATTGTTGTAAAACCAAACCTGGCAAAGAACCTCTATTTATCTTATTGCCTTTTTTGTTGGTTTGTTCTAATTCTGTTGTATTTTCATTCCTCTATTTGCCATGCTGTATTGAATATTCTTACTTTGCAGTCATGTGAAGGCATGGCACGTATCTTGATTAGAATTATTGTTCATTATGTTGGAATCTGATATATTTTAGATATAAGTTTCACATTAATCATCTCACAACATTATGAATTGATTCAATTGAATATTATAATTGGTATACATGAATGACAGATTACGATGTTCTTATACATCTGATTTATGATGTTTGTTTAACAGATGATTAATAGTTGTTTCATGCATTTATACTGACATACACATGTAGTGGTATCACATGATCTAAAACTTCAGTCCATATTTTCAGGACCCAGCATTTGACCTATACATAGTGTTAGAGTGTGATGTTGGACACAACACTAGCAAACTGTAGTGTATGTAATCATGCCCGTATTGAGTGCATATTCTTTGCTGCATGGCCACATATACCAACTCAAGGTAGAGCAGGGAATCCTACTTTTTTATCCACTGATGTTCATGATTTTAGCATTGTGGTAGAAGTCAAGTTTAAAGGATCATTCCATGACCGAACTTTGGTTTCTTACAAGACTTAAACAGTTATAAAACAAAAAATAATTAACTAAATGGACGGACCAGATGAATATAATGAACTTATGGTAACCTAAAAAGAAAATATTTGTTAAGGATCACATGCATCAATCACCAATTAGCACTTTAAATTCACAGCCAATAACCTGATTTTTAATTCAAATTGCTAAACACAATTTAGAACACATGATCAATCCATAGTTCCTTAGACTAGGTAGCATTGAAGTTAATAGCATGGAACCTAGTACCATAATTTCAATAATAATATAGACAAAATAAAATTTAAGAAAACCAGAAAGTCTTATCTCCAGAATACTGACTATTGTAAAAGTTAAAATCTTCTAGGTGAAGTAATGGCCAAATATTTTAGGTACTAAATGCAGCAAACTTTAGATGAGATTAAATTTGAAGAATATTTTTATGCTACACCAATCACAAGTAAATGAGATTAAACTCATATGATAAAGAAGCAGACCTGAAGAATAGACTCCCGAATGGTTGTCAATTTAGGATCAGTTTGTTTCCAAGCAGGGCCAGATGACAGGAGTTCTCGTAAAGCCTTAGAAAAGAATTATAAATGGAAAGAAAAATAAATTAATATTATATATATATATATATGATAAGCAACAATTTGAGCATTGAAATATTTCAGAAAGATATACATATTATCTTCCCATGCCTGATCCACACTTGAACAAGAATGAGATTCTGAGAAAAAGTTTACCAGTTTTGCATCGCCAGATTCAGATCTAAGCTTACACAAAGCTGAGCACAAACTTTTTTCCAAGTCATTAAGCATTCCTGCAAAAAAATAAAAAATAATCTAATGATACCCAAAATTTTGATGTATTTCATCTAGTTTTTCCCTAGAAGCTAACATGTTCAAGTGATTATTAAAATTCATATGTTTACATGCATGTGTGTGTACACTATTAATTTTCTCTATTACTTTTACCATTTGTTGACAAACAGAAGGCAAGAAATGTTTAAGAACCTGTTTTTGACGTTCCCATTTTCTCCAGGTTCCTCCAAACAGTTTCAGGTACCAAAGTAATGTCCTCAGCAGGAGAATAAAGGCATGCACTTGCTAGAATATGCAATGAAAGCCTTGTCAACTCACCCGTTTCCACTGAATTGTTTATTTTGCCCACACCTCTAAGAATGGAATCAGTGGCTACAAGAATGGATTGCACTTGATTTCTCTCTGCAAAAGGAAGGAAGGCTAGTAACAGAACCATTGCATGTGTCCTCAACAACATTGAAGGGTCTGACAGTGCTACCACAGTCACTCTATCCCATGTCTGTGTAACCAAAATGGAAATTACAGAATCAGGAATAGTCCCTACCGATTGAGATTGAATCAGACTTTGTTTGACTGAATAAGGAAGTTCAATCAAACTATTAAAGTTGTCCAGGCCAATAATTCTTCCAAGATGCTGCAATGCAACAGCTCGTTGTTCTGGTTCTGAATGACCCAGCAATGTGCAGAATAAGTCCACTAATGTAGCCTCATTTCCACTAAGATTATCAATGCCCCTTTCAAATAAATATGAAATCCATTTATCACTCTGCAAACGCCATGAAATTTTTGGTGCATGACAACAGAACTTCTTGATCAAAAAGCATACAGGAGAGACAACAGTGAAAAAGCTAATGTTCTTAGGTAACTTGAATAGGAAATCAAGCATGACCAGTGCTACTTGCCAAGAATGATTAGCTTGATTTGATGAGACAGTTTCTACAAGTCCTTCAAGAGCTTTCACCCAGTATTTAGATGAATGGTCATTTGAACTGGTTTGATGTGTGCTGCCATCATCCCCTTCCCTACTTTTGTCATGAATGAAGTAATACAAGAATTTTGACAATAATAAGCATTTGGCTGATGTAAATGTCAGCCTTGTTGCCAACTTATGATGCACTTTCCAGCTAGCTTCAATAGCTGGAAAAAGCCCAGAAATTAACTTCTCTAGTAGGTCCATGAAGTCATCAACTTCATCAGCAGAGAGACTATGGACCACTTCAACGCCAGCATCAAAGCCAACACTGTTATATGTTTCAGATGACCTGTTTACATCATAATCAGGAAGTTCTAGTGAATCAGTCTCATAATTTAAGGCATTATCAGTTCTGATATTTTGACCCCCTTCAGTTGACTGTTTACTATTGTCCCGGTGATGGAAACCAAATGACTTCAGAACTAACGTTACTAAAATGAGACAACTATTGATGAATTTCTGAAAAGCACAGATATAATCATAGATAAAAGGTATGGGCTCTGAAGTAGTAAAATCAACCCACAATAACAAAGACTCTAGAACTTCTTTTTTCTTCCTGAAGGACAGATCAGGGAACAGATGACCTAAAATGACAATCATCAAAGGTCCATGAATGCTCTTGTCTTCAGTAAGCCCATTTGATCCCTTTCTGCACTTAATATTGTTAAACAGCTCTTCAAAGTTTGACAACTCAAAGTCCTCTTCAAGTGATGCTTCAGACAAGTGCTTCTCATTGATGCAAATTATCCGCAGAAAGTAGGAAATTATCGGACCCAATAGAGAGAGAACAGAGTCAAGAAAAGCAACATCACAATATGGAGCTCTACAAAATGACATCAAGATATGAGCTACCCTAGGCATTTCATGTGTTAATGCCTCCATGTGTTCAACAATAATTGATTCAAGCACATAAAGAAGAACTGCTTTAGCATTTCTAGCAGCATAACCTTTCAAAGAGTTAGTGTCTTTTGCAACACAAAGATGGCCTTTTAATGTTTTGAGATACGGCCACAAACACAAATCAGCAAACCAGCAGAGTAAATCAGGCACAACACTGGAAGGAAGAGATTTGAGTTGCCATCCAACAGCTTGCAAAATAATCTCTCCGAACTCACCAAACTGGCTTCTCATGTTCGGAAAGAACATATGCAGGGGAGGAAAAAGTACTTGGAAGGATAGTTGAGCATCTAACTGATTAGAGGATTCAAAATCTTTGTCAAGTTGCAAGTGTATTTTGGTGTCCGATGGATGTAATAGTGCTGTATCAGCTTTCCTGTTCTGTAAATTTTCAGTAAGTGCCAGCTCATCGGCAAAAATTGACAATAACGATGAAATTTCTGAAAGATCAGAGACAAGAGACAGGTGTTCCTTCAAGCATTGCTTTGCATTTCGAGAAACTGCAAGCCATCCTAGAAATCTTGCAAGGGGGAATGTAGAACTTGCAAATCTAGATATTTTCTGAGTCCACGAGAAAGGTGGGACTAAACTTCTGTACATAAAACCACTACATACTCCACAAATGTGATCCATCTCTCCATTGCCAGAAGATGCTATTACCAATTTTTGAAGAAGGGTCCAACGCCTTTGCAGTCTGTGCAACTTTTCTGTTTCGATCGCTCTGTTCCCCGTGTTCACTTGCCTGTACAAAGATGTAACTTCTAGATTAAGTTTTTCAGCTGATTGCAGTATGATGTCAATTACAACCTCAGGAGGACAAGATAACTCAGTTGCACAATGAAGTAGAAAGAGGAGACTATGTAGAAGGGTTTCATGTGATGATTGTTGCTCCCTTCTCAATTGTCCAACTATAAAACAACAAAGTATTGTCTGATTCTGTCTAACAAATGTTACTGCATCAACTGATTCACCGTCCAATGTTGATATTTGCACAACCTCCTCATTATCTTGAGGATCATCTGACTGAGGTTGAGAAAGTGACAAATTATTCAAAAATTCAATATTAAGTTTAGCAGCACGGAGTAGAATTTGTAGAACAGTTAAGTCCCTTTTCCTTTCAAGATAAGCTATGGTCTCCAGATCTACATTATTTTTCAGACCCTTATTTAACTCAATTACTCCACTGTTTTCCTTTAAATTAGACTCGACCATTTTCAACTCGTTGACAAGTTTCGAGTTACATCCATAAGACATCATAAAAAATGGATTGACATGACACTCTGCAGCTAAGAGCAATGCATCAATTATAGCTTCATGGCTTTCTGGGGTTCTGTTGTGCTCTGAACACAAGTCGGATGCCAACCGTTCAAATTCTGAAGCCCAAAATACTGAATCTTGATGATTCACAAGTTGCAGATAATCTGCCTGTGAATAGAAGTAATCAGCAAAGAAACCAGTATTCGACAGAAAATTGTTCTTTGGTATCTTCTTTGCCTCGTTATTGCTGCAATCAGAATTCAAATTCGCATTGTCCTCGGCAAGATAGTTGGAAGTACTTGTCAGCACAGTTTTTGTCAATTCGATAGGTACAAACAGTAGGTCAGCATCTTCAAACGCATTCTTTTTTGCAGCGGCTTCATTTACATCATTCTTTCCATTAGCCTCATCAGGACTACTGGAAATGCTAGGAGAAGAAACAGAGAAAGAATCTTGACTAGCAACTTTGGGATTTGAAAATTTGCAAATGTCAATGTCTAATGGTAATGGAAACTGTGGGACCAGAACAGAAAGAAGCACACTGCAATAGAAAGGACAAAGAATGTTGTAATGAACTTCAAGAAAACAGAAAACTGTAATTGACAGGCTGATTAGTTAGTTTATACCAACAAAAGTAGCACACCTTGGTCCAACCGATCCACGTCTCCACTCAGATTCGACTGAAGGTAGAATAGCAGGCCTTTGCAAAGCTGTGCGTATAATATTGAGTGCAATGAAACAGTTCTCCTGTTTTGCCAAATGTGAAGAAGCATCTAAAAAAGAAATTGTATTCCTTTTTCCAGCAATCAAAGGATCAAGGAAAGGTTCTAGCATCTCAAAAAGAAACAGCAGCCTATGTTTATGTTCCTAAACACAGATGCCAGAAGAATCATTAATTTAACTGGAAACTCAAACTAAAAAGCTGTGCTTGATCTGTGAATCAACTCTTTATCAGAAAGTCAAACCTTATATTTTGCTAGCACATCATCCACGTGTCCAGAGATGGCCAACAAGATATACTTCAGAGCAGAGCGAGCACGAGCAAAAGATTGGGGAGCATTCTGATAGGGAGATTGAGGATAGAGTCAGACTAGCGATGAAGCATGGCAATAAACTAGTCTAATGGAAATAAGCTAAAACAAACAGGATTAGAAATCTTTCATGTGCATGAAGCAAAAATAGAATATTATTTGTTTCAAAAATTCAGCAGATGGTAGATGATTTGGGGGAAAAGCTGGGAAGTGTCAAAGTGATAAGATAAAGGCAGTTTAAACAACACAAATGCAAAAACAGATTAAATTTTATGAAGAAGGTAGAGAGCAACCAAAAAAAATGGCAGTTACGTGCATGACAAATCTACTTGCATGCACAAGATTCCTATAAATTAATCAGAAAAGTAGTTTATATGTAAGACTTCACACACCTATAAACAAAGTAAAAAATCTAATCTTTCCAAAAGAAGAACCATACACAATTTCCAAACAGTATTGACAGCTTCCTTTAATAATAATTGAACCAAGAAGTGCTTTTTTAGGTCCCCTGGATGACATTCAACAAAGAAATATTATTTATGACTCAAAAGTTCAAGTGCTAAAAACCTTCCTCTGTAGTCCAGGAATTAATTTTGTGAAAATGTAACATAAATATCATAGTGTAGCAGCAACCAATTAGTCATCTCACTTCCTCCAAGAAAGCATGAAGTATGTGCTAGTAGTCATCAGGAGTACAGATGAAGATAATCTGACACTAAGTTTTCAACCAAAACTCGTTCTGATTTTTTTTCCAATCATAAATTTATTCCTTTTTTTCCTCTATTTTTGATATTTTTTAAGAAATAGGTTTTTAAATTTTAATGAATTAAAATACTTTAAAAATTAGATATTAAAAAATACCTAGGTTGGGCTAGGGTTTCAACCATTTCATGCCTGCACAACTCCAAGCTAAGCTAAGCAAAGCGCAAGCTATTGATATCTCTATCTACAGTAGGGTCAAAGTCTTGTTTGAGTGTTGGATTAGAAGACGAATCAAATGCACAAGCAGAGAATAGAAATGTGTATCTACTCAAGGATTGGTTAGCTGCATGACTACAAAAAAGAGAACTCTTGATATCAAACTCCATTGAGGAAGGCGGCAACATCATGGTTGCAAGTTCATTCGGATCTCATGCCTGAATAAATAAGTAGGCAACGTATAGTAAACCAAAAGATTGAATGCGGACCCAAACAATCAAGAAATTTTTCTTAGTTTTATAATTTTAAATATTTTTTAGTTCTATTTTTAAAGTTTCTTATTTTTATTGTTCTCTTGGACCAAGCCATCTTGAACATGGGTCAGGGCCCATTGACACCTTGATTGCCATATCCAGACAAGTAGAAAATTGACAATAAAAACAAAAAATGCTGTAGTAAGAAATGAACAGAATGAACTTACCTGAATAACACCCAAGAGGTCCTCTATGAGTTCAATTGCAAGATCAACCTGAAAAGAGGGAGCGGAGCGGCAGTAGTTACATAACTGAATTGATTCACATAAGATGGAGACTATGATGGGGAACTATGACAAAACCTTTGCCGTAATTGTAGGTATCCATGGTGATAAAGGTCCAGAACATAGATCAATAAGCACACAAGCTGCTTTTGCCTAATAATTGAAAATAAATGGCTTACTTAGACAAACAGCCAACATGAGTATGCATATAGCCTATGGCTTTATTTATAATAAAATTTGAGAGAGAAAAAACGAACATGAGATGATAGAAAAGAAGACAGGTAGCCCGCACAAGCATGAAGAAGAGGATGATATACTGATGACGATGACATAGTCATTATCTGCAGTAACAATTAGCAGTGAGATATTAATAGTTTAGGGAAAAAATAAATCCATATATCATATACCATCAAAATGCAAAATTGATGAACCTGAGAAAGAGCGCGATGCACAGAAGGATGTTTCCACTGTGAAAAACAGTCATCAACTTGATCAGGGGGGCTGCTGATTGGAGGGCGCAGTGCTGTCAGATCAAAGACAATCAAAATAAATCTAATTTAAAGAAAGAAAGCAATAAACCCAAATGCATGAAAAGTATATAAAGGACTTCACCTGGAAGCAGAGCTTGTATCAGTGGTAAAATGGGCCCAAAATTTGAATTACTGTCTGCCAATTTGCAACATAGGAGAGGCTGAATATTTTTCAGAAAAAGGATATAAGCACTTAAACATTTAATAGATTTGACAGACTCCTTGCAGAAAGAAATCACTTAGATGAATATAGGGTAAGGCTCCTTTAATTGGGGCAAATAGTTAAACAATACATAAATTAGAAATTTCGTGACACATACTTGTGAAGCACATCCAAATAGGACATGGAGAATGCCTTCTTCAACTGCAGCAACATCCAACACATTCAAGTAAGAAGCATCCCATTGGTCATCAGGTAATTTAAGTTCTGGCCCAAACAAGGTTGAGTAATCAGTTAGCTCAACATGACTGTTGGCTTCACTCTTGACAATCTCCTCAGAAACTGAAGATAAAGTCAAGTCATCAACATAGCTTGATTCCCCTGAGAGCTTACTTGTCTCCGTAAGCCTGTGTATTGCCTTTGAGGCCTAAGAAACAAGAAAGCTAATTTACACTATAGAACACCAGACTACCTATGGTGTAAATGTTAGAGAAAAACAAATGTATACTTTACGGCAAACAATTCCAAGATAAGAATCCTTGTAAGCTTTCCTTAACAGGGCTATGACAGAATCAGGTCGAAACACTAAAGAACTAGAAGCAATTTCAGGGAAGGGTGGACTGCGTGATCGCCTAGGTTGTGCCTGAAAATGTTAAGAGGGTGTAAGTTTGTAGATCAGTGGCAAAGTTACTTTTTTTTCATAATATGCAAATAAACAAGTACTTCAACTAAAAAAACTGGCAATTTCAGCAAAATACTTAAGCCCCCACAGCACCCAATTTCAGAAGAGCAGGTAATCTGGCATGATTTGGATCATTTAAACAACATAACTAGCATATTTGGCATGATGTTAGCAACTTTTGTTGAGTGCAATAAATTGAAAGTCCCTGACAAGCTTATTGTAAGATTGTATTTTATTTGCAGGATTTTCATCCCCTTCTGGTGTACAGAGATGTGACAAATGAAAGAAATGGGACTCATGAAAAGATAGGAGTTTGTTCAAACGTAGACAACGAATAAGTACCATGATTACTCTCTCTCGACCAACAGTTAAGAACATAGGCCAAGTGATGCAGCACAAAAGAAGATCAAATCTCACACAAAGATCTGATACGATTTGGTAAGATTTGATGTAGCAGAAGGAATAAAAAATTTCATAGAGAAAAATAGCTGATCTCACACATAGAACAACCACTCACAAAGAGGTCTATCATGAAAAGATGATTAACATAGGAAAATTGGGATCATACAAAGAAATATTCAATCTAAGAACGAACTCTCACAAAAAGAAAACTAAAGAGGATTAACAAAAGAGGATTGGTATAATTTTAAAGGCTCCAACTCAAATAAAATATAAAATAAACTAAAAATTTTCTAAGGAGGAAGTAATCCTAAACAGACCATGAAAATTGCAATGAAAATTACACAAAATATTTTAATGTAATCATGTAGATTCCCATTAAATTATTCCATTGAGGGCACTTAAGATTAGTGACACTTACCATTACATCCAACTCAGTCATCTACATAAGCTGACATCTTTCATATAAAAATATCTTTGACACAACAGAAAAATGAGTTACTTCAAATTTATGATGTCAGCAATGAGAGCTTCCACCAAGATCATTCATGAGATTGTTGTCCTATGACATTGCAACTTCCATTCCTACTGTAAGTTGTGTTAGCATTCCAATAATCCATATTATTTGTAATAATTGAAAGAAGTATTCGATCAAATATCCAGTGTGCAGCAACTGATAAAGAAAAACAAATACTGAAAAAAGAAAACCAAAAAAACACAGAACCGGGTCAGGATTGCAGGAATTTTCATTCAATGAGACGAATTAAAAAATGAATAAATCCACCTACCTCAAAGTTCGACGACACTGTCAAAGTAGATGATGGGTTACTTTTGGATGCATCTAAATCAGACAGACAAAGCAATGCAGTTGAAGCATTCCTATAAAGTTCAATGGAAAAGGGATATTAAACAAGAAACAACACATTGAAGAAACATAATGACATTAACTGACGAGTGTGAAAAAAATTGCCAGCTATAACAAGCAAGGACTAAATATTACCCACTACAATTAGTTGACTATTTGTAATTATTTCTTAAGCAAGTTATAACATCATGTGCATCTAAGAAACATGATCTTCCTAGAAACATCCATAAATCTTACCTAAGCATAATTCAATCTGAGCCTCTTGGATACAATTAGGACAAATTTGAGGCAACTTGGTTTAGTTTAACACAATTTTGTTGAAAATACACGTACTTCATCCAATTTTGGAGTTGTCGAACTACTCATATGCATATTTCATTCTTGAAGTTAAAACTTATATTCTTTTTCTTATCATAGTTTTTGGAAAAAGAATACATATATTGCTAGAACTGATCTAAGAAGTGAATACTTAGTCTTGGTTGGTACCCAACTAGTTAATTTGATCCACTCACACTTATTGACCAATCATTCAACCTTCAATAGAATAAAACTATTTATAATAATATACATATAAGATATTATTATTTGAATTGTCGCCGTGCATCATGTTTAACTGGACATGCAAATAGTAGGGATGGAAAAAAATTCCACCCTGGTTTAATCCTGCATTATCCCACCCCATCTATAAAAGCACGGCAAGTATGGGTAAGATAATCACAACCTTCTTGCAGGGAAGGGTGGAGATGGGATAACCCAATGCTACCCCATCCATGTCACCCTGCCTATTTGTATAAAATTTCCAATCAATATCCTTTTTAGAGTAATTATCCTTTAAAAAACCTCTATTTTACATTTTTGCCCCAAAAAATCTCTTTTTCATAAATTTCTCTACTGAGACCTTATTTCTAAAATAAACCCAACTCTTCTCTTTGTATGGAGCTAAGTTTTGATCAAAACTTGGTTAAGTGCTAAAAGAAGGGGGAAAAGTGATGCGTCTTATGATTATTTAGAACCTCTATTGTACCACTCCAATTTAGTCTCACATGGTCAGTTATGAGCTAATAGAGAAATTTTATAAGCTTAGATAAGTTAGTTATTATTAAGTTGAGCTCAAGCATTATGGGTTAGCGGTTGAGCCTCACAAGTTATTCGGTTAGTTCTTTTATTGAAGCAATGCGTAACAAGTAAATGGGTCATGACTAGTGGTGAAAATCAAGAGGGGGCAACTCAGTCCATGGGCCAAGCCAAGTATGGCCCAATCTTGTGTTGTGTTGAAACTAACCCAGAGAATTAAAAATATAAAAAATAAAAAATAATAATAATAATAAGAGAAAAAATTAATGAATGAGAAATATATCTAAAAATTATATAAAAACATTGAAAATATCAAAAAAGTTTTTCTATGATTTTTTTTCTATTTTTAGATTTTTTTAAAAAAATATTTTTTTATTATTTTATCTTTTTAAAAAATGTACGAGCCTGACCCAAATTGGCCTCGAGTCACGGGGTAAGCTGGGCTCAACTCGACGCACCATAAAAAAGGCCTAGTTGGCCCATTTTGACACCTCTAGTCACGACCCATACATTGACTAGGGGTGTAATCGAACCGAACCAAGTCGAACAGTAAAAGGCTCGAGCTCGAGCTCGGCTCGTTTTCCCTGAGCTCGAGCTCGGCTCGAGCTCGATTCGAGCTTTAATT
>JBBUKS010084103.1:7526-27609 GCA_038050645.1 Hedychium gardnerianum
TAAATTAGTGGGAGGGTTAAAATGAAAAATTAGCGTGTCATTTCAGAAATTTAAAAGTTAAATGTGTATAATTTCGTAATTTTAAATGCGCCATCCCTTATTGAATAATAAGACATAATTTAATTCAATTTAAAATAATTAATAATTATGAAAGTTGTGAGGTGTTTGCTTTTCCTTAGATTTTATTACATATAATTCGGTTTTGACTATTTTTTCTTTAATTTAGATATAACTCAATCAATTAATCTAAGAAATAATCAGTCCAATTTTATAAAAAAAAATTATCAGTTAAAAAACGTCAATAAAAATCTATTTAAATAATAATCTCTTGCGGTTAGGGTTATAAATGAATAAAATATTTATGAATAAGCTTAGTTTTTGATTTGATAAGAATTTATTTATGTTCGTTCAATATACATAAGATTAATTAAATAAATAAGTTTGAATAGTTCGTTAAACTAAACAAATAAACTTGAATACATATATATTCAATTTGTTAATATTCGTAAATAATATTCGTGAATAATATTAACAATGTTCATGAACCATATTCATTAATAAAATTCTTAATAACATATTATATAAAAATAAAACAAATAATTAAATTTGAATTATCAAACTTAATAACCAATCAAATAATTAAACAAGTTTCAATTAAGAGCTCGATAATATTTAAATAAATCAAACTTAAGTCAACCTTAAATTGAAAGCTTGATAACATCTAAATGAACCAAGTTCAAGTCAAACTTTAAACAAGCTTAAATTATAAAAAATAAATAAAATCAAGCTTGAACAATCATAACTGGATTTATTTTAGACTCGCTCGACTCAATTATCTTATCAAATAAGTTTGAATACTTCTATAATGTATCATAATTAAAATTTAATTTTTTTTAAATATCCATCTACTTAATTATTACATCGAGATAATATATATTTTTTTAATTTATTTATTTCATTCGACATGGTACTCAGTTTTATCTGATTCTTTTAATTTTTTTCTTGACTTGCGATATTGTACTTTGTTTTATGTTATCGGAGTAAGGATAAACTGTCTCTTTAACCTTCTAATAAGAGAGGATAAATCACATAAAATTTATATAGGATATTTTTATAAACTTATTTATGGAATTCAAGGTGGTAAAAAGGTGAAACGCTAATTTTCAACGTTCTCGTCAATCCGTCCCAGAATCAATACGGAGAAGATAAATCACGGGAACTAGTCTAGCTAGTTCGAACAATGACTAATACATAAAGGAGGACAGAAACCTGACTACTAGTCAGAATTTGACCCTATATCTCATAGTGACAATATTTTATGCACTAACCATCAGTTTATCCCGAAGACTTATTTATAGAATTCAAACTATTAGTGAAGCGGGCTCCTCTTGACTCAATTAGGTTTCTTAAAATGGCAAGATAATAAGATGAAATGCTCGCCCTCCGTCTCAGCGTCTCCGTCTATTCGTCTATCAATTATGTTTCTCAAATTTACTTAATAGGTGGCTTTAGGATTAATTAGATCACATTAGTCTGGATTATAAAAAAATAATAATAGAAATGTGATTTCGGTTTATATTTGGAGGGTATTTATGGTTTTTCGCAATTTGATCCCTTACAAGTACTTGAAAAATAAATATTTCACCGTAAAACGATTGGGCCGCGACGTTCCCCACCGAATCGGTCGAGCCCAGGCGGAGCCCTAATCCAATCCGAACTACTCCGGCGACGCCTCCGCTGCCGTGCATTAGCTGGCCGTCGACTGCGCCGCCGCCCGCCTCTTCCCGCTTCGCGTTAACTCCTCGCCTCGGTGTCTCGAATAGGTTCATTGTTTTACGCGTCGGTCGCCGTCACAAAAAAAAGGAAAGAAAAAACTGGATTAGGGTTTTGATCTGATCGCCTTTCTACTCGGGCATGGGCGGGCCCGATTGCGCCGGATATGACCGGACGTTCAAGGTCAGTTTCAGTCAGGATGGCTTATCGAGACTGCATGCGAAGGTGATGGAGAAGCTTAAAGAGTTCATGGGCGATTATACTGATGATACACTCGTGGTAAGGTTTTGTTCATGTTTGGATTGAGGCATTGATTTTTTAGCCGGAGGAAAGGCTTTGTTTTTCCTTAGTTTGGGAGGGAACGAAAACTGAACCTCTAATATCTAATCTATAAACAACTAATCCGAACAAACAAGTTTTTGGTTTTTTGGTTGTTTTGGAGACGTTGATCGTTTCTGTTCCCTGCTAATATATGAATATCAAATTTTGGGGGATTAAACAAGTGGATGCTACTGTAAGATGATTTTTTAGCTTGATAGCTCAGTCAAAGTTGTTCTATTTATGTTATCATGTGACAGTGTTCACCTGACGTCTGAATCTTAGGGCTCAATGTTCCATTCGAGTAACATTATGCCAGACTTCGCAATGTGATTGGATTTACAATGCCATGGTAGTTTTTCTCTTTTACATGCCAAAGATCACTTTTTTGCACTAACAACTATGCCTTCGTCAAATAATTCCCTCATGATGACACAGAATTTTTCTCGTACTTGAGTGTCACCACATGTAGCTTCCTCTAATACTTTGATACATTATATTGTAATATCAATTGTCACATATGACCTTAAACGGGTAATGGCCTGAGAGACAAAATGGTAAGCCTATTCTATGTTAATACGGGACACACTTCCTATTTTTATGAACTGGACCAATTGTTTCAGTAGATGGAAAATTCCAACTCTTTCACTTCACCTATTCTTTTCATTGTGCCATTTGTGGTCACCTTACTGGGATCCACGAAAGTGAAGGCTAGCTCATTTTCTCTCATTCTCTCATTTATTCATTTTTTTTCTCCTTAGTTTTTGAGTGGCTGACTCCTCTTCTACTTTTGGCTTTTCATAAAATCTCGAATTTCAAAGATTTAGTTCCATTGTTAATGTACACGGATGATGGAAGAATTTCTGTTGCTGTTTTACTGTGTTGTTTTTGTTTTTTTTTGTACCCATTTATTTATTTTTACAACATTTTACTAATTTAGCTAGTTAAGTATTAAACTTTATTCTTTTTCTGGGTAGTGCTTAGTTTGCATTTTAACTTCACATTGGCAGGACTATGTTGTAGTTTTGCTCAGGAATGGTCGTAGCAAAGATGAAGCCAGGAAGGAGCTGAATGTGTTTTTGGGGGATGATAGTGACACTTTTATCTCCTGGTATGAACTCTTATCATTGTGTAAGAGAAGCTGTTTCCATCATAAAGTATATTCTAATATTTTCTTGTCTAAAATCTCTGTTCTATAGGTTGTGGGATCATCTATCATCAAATATACACTTGTATACACAATCGAACCAATCTATTCCTGATGAAGTGGCCAAGTCTAAACCCATTTCTTGTGTACCGTCTGAAAGGCAGAGTTCTCAGGAGGATCAGAAAAGTACTGCTCAAACTGATTCAAACACTAGAAATAGTCATGGAAGAGGGTGGAAAGGGAAAACAAAGGATAATAATGGAGCATTTCCTCTCCGGAGTGTGGTGACCAATATTTTACATGCAGAGGAGGAAGTGCCTAGACTGAATGTTGTTGGGCAGTCACATTCACCTACAGCTCGCATTCCGAGAAAACGGAGCAGAGATGATGAGCACCCACAGGTACATCACTTTCTGTACGCTTTTGAGGTATTCTTTGCTTTTCACTTCTAAAAGTGTAGTAGGAACCAAATTAATTGAATGGGTTGTTCTAGTAATTGGCGACTAGGTGCAGTATGGGCACTGAGTTTGTTTAGTTGTTTTAGTGAATAATTGTTGTCTAATGCCTTATAAAACAATTATTACAGTGCGCTGGGATGTATTTTATTGATTCTGAGTTAATTCTCTTAGGGTATCTTCTCTTTTTCTCTCTCTCTTCCTCCTGCTCCAGTTTTGTGTTTTCTCCTTCCCCATTGAGCAGACACCATCCTACTTCCTCAATCGTATTAATCATGTTGTGAACATGTGCCACATTGTAGGTGCACAATTCCCTCTACTAAAAGATTCTATACAAGAAACTATGATTCTCAGCTATTTAGAGTTAGGTTCCTAAATTTTATTCCGCTATTTAACTTTATGTTCACAAAGTTGTTGACAAGAACCTACCATTTTTTTTTATTCTGGCTTGGGGTTGGCATTCACAATATTGCTCTGATAATTAGATAACAATAAGGGAAAATTACAGAATTGCTTATTAGCTATAAACTCTATTTTGCAAGCTTTAACTTGTATTCCTTTGCAATCTGCAATTCCTCTACGACAACCAAGTGGGAAGTTACAAAGCGAAAAAACCCATCTTTATCTTTGATGAAAACAAAGTAGTTGGATTTACACAACTCCAGAACTTTGTATTGGGTTGCATCCCTGCACTTACTATAATCACCTATATCACCAATCTCCCCTTGGGATAAGATATCATGTCATCTCACCTAAGACATGCAAGACTTACCATTTTGCATGGTCGTTGAAATGTAGAACAAAGCCAAAAAATCACCTCTGCCCTTTCGATAATCCTCTGCCCTTCCAACAGAGCCCACTCCACCTAATTTGGTAGACTTCTACGAGCTCTTCATGATCCAATGCAAGCCTTCCATGGGTCCAATATCCTTCCGCAAGCTGTCCTGTAGCCTCGCACTTGTGGCACACAATCAGTGGATGTGAGGTGAGCATCTCGTCGGCTAGGCTCCCTGCGAGGTTAGATTCTAACCCAGGCTTGGGGAAGGTGGCTTTGACAGTGGAGGAGGTGGCGGAAAAAATTGTTTAAAATTTTCCTTAGGAAGTGTTTTATATATACAAAGCATTTTTACGTAAAACAAATTAGCCTAGTGTTTCCTTATTTTCTCCACTTCTTCATCCCTTTTCTCCTCCTTTCTTCTTCCTCTTCTTTCTCCCCTTCCCCTCCACTTGAATGATGCTGATTGTCACCAATGCCACTTGATACACTGTACGCCACTCATCACTAGAATAGAATGGTTGCATCTCCCTACACTTTTATATTGCTCCATCTCATCACTGAAAAGGGACACTATGCTCCTTGCCTATTCCATATCTTGACTTTGAGCATCCAATTGCTTGCCGTCTATGATAAACTACAAGAGGCAACACTTTAAAATTCATGTTCAAGTCATTTATTGCTTCTATTCAGCTCATCAAAGTCAATTTCCACTTGCAATGGTAATGATGCAATATAAATTAAATTTAATATTCATTTATATCAATAATTGGTTTATATCGGACCATGGGTTTAGTGGGTAATTCCTATTTTACATGCAGTTATCTATGATTATGTAAGGCATATAGTAAATGGTCTAGTATATTTAGTTGATCATGCTTTTCATTTGCACCTTCTCTCTGCTTTCTCTTCCCCCTGTCCTTCCCACACTTGTTCTGTATTAAAAACTTTATTCATCATCTGCAGCTGAATTATTTGATACAAATGGAGTCCTGAAGGTTTTGCATATTTGATGGTTTAGTTTCAAATCTCTTTCTTTCTTTTGAGTCACCAATGATGTGCAAGTTTGTTCCCAAAAAGGAAGCATGTCAAGGACAAGATCAAACTCTGGTGATGACAGATAATTAACATCATTAGACGAATATAAACAAATTTTTCTAGAGGTAGTTGGGACTCTTGGACTCTAAAACCTCAAGGGAGAACAGTTTTAAGAAAACATGAAATTTTATTGATGTTCAATCCTATACTACAGCACTACATGTAACTTTTGCAGTCTCTTCCATCTCATAACTGAATCAAGCCCCCTTCACCTAACAGATCCCTATATGGAAATTGCCTGGGTCATGCAACCCAACAACTCATACTTGTTCCATTCGAAAGAACATCCATGGGTTAAAATCTCGTGCCGTATCGGGCGGCATGGGCGAAACATTTCGTTCCACCCACCGACCCACCGATTGGTACGACGCAGAGACCGGTATGCTCCGTTGAGGCGTCGCGCCGCGCCGCGGCCGCCCCGGAGGGGTCACGCGACTCCCTCGGCCGCGTCGGAGGGGTCTTGCGACCCCTTTGGCCGCATTGGATGGGTTGCATGACCCCCTCGACCACGCCGGAGGAGTCTTGCGACCTCCTCGGCCGCGTCGGAGGGGTTATGCGACCCTCTGGCTGCTCCGGAGGTCGTGTGATCTCCTCGGCCGCGCCGGAGGGGTCAGGTGATCCAAGTGGCCTCGCCGGAGGGGTCGGCTACCCTCATGTCCATGCTGGAGGGGTCGCGCGACTCTAGCGCAAGCTGGGTTGGCTGGGTTTGAGCGCTGCGATTAATTTTTAATTAAAACTTACTTTTATAATTTAAATTAACTCCCAGCTATGGAAGGGATAATCTAAATAGATTTTATTAAATCCTAATAGAACTATCACATTAATTTAATTTATATAAAATATTTATTTTAATTCTAAAATTCTATAATAAAATTTATTTATTTATCATACGTATTTGTTTTAATTTTTTTCTTCATATTTTTTGTTTTTTAAATATTTAAGTTAAATTTTTTATTTTTATTAATATATTAAAAAAATATCGAAATTATATCGGCACGGCACGATATGGTACCGAAACTGTATCGTTTCGATCATAAATCGAAACTCCGTGAACATCACCCATGTGCGCTCCTCATCCCTTGCCATGCTTACTAATGAGTTGGTTGGGGAGGTGAGGTTCTGTGACAGTATAGTTTAGCAAATGGAAAAAAAGACCCATAAATTACATTGTTATATTTATGTGTGTGTATAAAATTGGTTTTGGTTGCATATATGTTGAAGAAAGCAAAGGAAATTGGGTTAGGATCTCAACACTATTGAATGGTAAAATTGTTCCTGTCCATTCACCATTTTGTTATATTTTGTAAAACTATTCTCATATAAATTGTACATGGGATAATGAATTTTATAATGTTGAATTGTTTGAACTACTTTGTATATGTTAATCCTTGATAATGTGAAGAATTTTATATTCGTTGTTTATTGATGTAATGTATTGTTCTAATGTTTTTACATGTTTAATTATCTTAAACGCTCTTTCCTTTGCTTATTATGCATTGTTGACAGAGAGATGCAGCTTCCTATTCAGTAGTTGGTGCTCCACGCCGGCTTCTTCAATTTGCCGTTCGAGATGCTGTAAAGGCTGTGCAACAGTCAAATGCTAGGGCTGAGACAGCTTCGAAAAGACTTTGCTCAGCAGTTTCAACATGCACTACAAATTCTCTGTTAGAAGCAAGATTCCATAGAAGATCAGAAGTAAGAGCACCAGGTACTCTATCAATTGCTTTGAAAGCTGCCGCTGAAGCTGCTGAAGATGTAACCAGGGTTAGGCCAGTTGGTAGTGTTTTCAATAGATTGGGTCATGATGAAAAGATGGAAGAGAGTGTTAACCTGTTGCCAGTTACTACTGGATTAGATCTTGAAGACGGTGAGTATGATCCTATTGGTAAAGTTTCAGAGTCACTGTATTTGGATCAACATTACAGAAATGAATATGCTAACTTTGATGACAACACAACCATATTAGAGAAAGAGACTGATGTGGCAGATGATTTTGTTTTAGAAAATAATGAATGCGATGATGTTGTTGATGTTAGCCACCTTAGCCAGCCAGATCAAGATTCACTGCTAGGCATTTCATCCTTTAATAGAGATGTGAAGTCAATGATCATGCAACCTCGTGCTGTAGCTGAAGAAATATCAGATAAAAAAAGATTGTTGGAGCAGGAACATGGCACTGGTCCACTAGCAATGAAATCTAAGAAGATTGTGAGTAGTTCTGATAATGAAACACATAAACATATCCATTATCTAGTTGCCAGTGATGATGCCAAGGTAGAGAATCGAGTCACTGCAAAAAACAGTGGAGGTGCAGGAAGCCAGAATGTTAAGTTTCTAAAGGACAATGATGTTTTCTCATCTCAGAATATGAAAGTAAGTGTGCTTGTCGACGTGAAGCATCAACCAATTAGTGTTGTGCTCATTGTAGTCCAAAACACTTTCTTTTGTTGGCAGAAATTGAAATTCTTTATTTTCATCATCCTGTTTTGTCCAATTCTAACTATTGCCCAAGGGAAAATATTAGATTTGGGAGGGGGAGATGTATAAAGTTTATGCTCTGGGTTTTGATGCTCTACTAGTTTTTCATACCTTTTCTTACAAATTACCATCACCTGTCCTTTACTGTTTCTAGGCACTATACTACTACATTAGAACCTTATAAGCACAGTTCATTTCGTATTTCCTAGAATTTCTCTCATACAAGTTTCTAGCACATTCAGACCTTACAGCATATTAAGCACTCTTGATTAAGCGTTGAATCAAACTTCAGGCATCCCTATCATACATCCTTGAAAAAATATTAGTCTGATGCAACGATTGGTATGCTAGAGAGTAAAGAAGGTTATAGCATCCAGTGTATCAGTATAATGTAACCTCAAGCATTAGGAAAATAGTTGAGTGAATGTTTAAACAGAAACAATGTTTTTTTTAAGAAAAAACCAGGATGGAAAGACTAGATAATGTCATTACCTGATTGGTGTATGCCAAATGGTCCTATATCAATCCTGCTTGGATTGGTGACCATTATCTGCATTTTGTTATGGCTGATTGGAAGAAATGCTCACATTTTAATTGTCTTTTTGTTAAGAGGTTGGTATTTAAAGTCTTGACTTGGACTTGTTTGTTTTAATCATCTTCAAACATACTCAACTTTAGGACAACCCATTGGGCTTAGGCAACTGTTTTTAATTTATGAAGGGTTATTCGGGTATCTAGTATTTGCATGGTAAGAAGATGTGAGCATAACGAAGATGCCAAATGGCTAAGCTGGGACAGCTATTCCAGGCTCGAGCCCAGTTTTTGTTGATTTTGTGACGTCTAGCCAAATCTTGACATCATACTAGTCTAGTAGATATTGGTTTCTTGGTTTATTGATTTAGAACACCACAGTTCCACTCCATCTGATCATATAAATTAGCATCCTGAATTTTTTTTAGGTTTTGGAGCACTTCGTTTGTGAAGAGACTTTAGTTTTTAAATGCCATACAGTTTTGTCAAAGCTTTATATTATCTACTTTTATTCTCAAGTGACTTGCTTTTTAATAAATGTACATCTATTATTATTTTTTTCATTTTTTTAATTTATACAATGATAACTACAGGAAACTAAACATGCTCACGATCAGAGGCAATCTACTCAGAAACAATTATCGGTACCAGGTATACTGAATTCTAACTTTTATGTCACTGAGAATCACAACTAGCATTCTATTAATGATTAATGAGCAAGTTCTTCAAATTATAGGTTCATATGCTACTGGCCGTCCTTTGGACGATGGAGATTCTCGAACACTATTTGTTAGCAATGCAAGTATCTGTTTTTTCCCCGCTCATTTATGAACAGGTGAATATTGGAAAGCTGTGGAATTGATCTGGGTTGAAATTGGATTTTACAGGTTCACTTTGCTGCAACTAAAGATACACTTTCCCGTCATTTCAACAAGTTCGGAGATGTGCTTAAAGTAATCATCATCACTGATGCTACTACTGGTCAACCTACAGGGTAAACAATAAGAGTAGTTCACATCATTCTTGTTATTTCTAGTTCAACACATGAATTCTAAAACATTTTTTTTTGTCTTTCAACAGGTCAGCATATGTCGAATTCCTAAAGAAAGAATCAGCAGATTCGGCATTGTCATTGAACGGGACTTCGTTTATGTCCCGGATCCTGAAGGCAAGTCTCCATTATGATTAAAAAACACTAATAAACAATTTACAGTACTTGAATTAGGATAGGAAAATAATTCTTTTTCATATTTTAACCTACCCTAAAGCAAATTCATCCAATAACAACCTAGATTCATGTAAGTTATTCTAATTTTATATCGATATTCTTTCCTTATGTGCTAATAAATTATTATTTTTACCGGCTTTATATAAATTTGATGTTTCATAAGTAAGATTTAGGTAGATTTTTTATGTTAACTAGATTATAGTAAATTTGGCTGGATTGATGTCCAGGTCAATTTGTGATTTGATCCACTGAACCTTTGGTTAGACTAATGAATAGGTGACCTTGGGCTCATCCAATCCGATTCTCAGTTCGATTTTGTAACTATGCTTTTGCTGGTCACTCACTGGTCATTATTTTTTTCTGCTCTGCTTAATTTTTTTTATGATTGTAAAATAGTAGATTTGCACATGCTACTGAACTTCCAGTGCTGTTTAGCTGAGTCGATTTTTTCTCCGGTACATCATATTACCTTCTATAGAGCTTAATGGAGGTATACAATTTTTGTAGCCGACCAAATATAGTTGGGACAAACACTGCTTGTTGATTGATGATGATCTACATATTAGTGTATATATAAATATGCTGACTTGGGTTATCTGGTTGTTCATTAAAGGTTGTTCGCAGAAGCTCTTATGAAGCTGCTCCTGTGTTACCGTGGCCACGCATGGCTCACGCACCACCATTTCCTTCTCGACTCGGCCGAAGGCCGTACCCGCGAGGCCTACTTCCTGGCACCTTCAGAGGTCGCCTGCCGATCAAACCTGGCGCCAGGAGCTTGCAATGGAAGCGTGAAACGTCGGCCGTGCCCTCTGGAGAGGATGCTAAACCTTCTCAAACATCCGATGTGCAGTCCCCAACCGCTAGGAGTCTCACTTATGTTCGAACTGCGCCCAAACCTACTGCTGGGCTTCCTGGTTCAAATTAGCTGTGTTTCATCTGCGCGGGCCACTTTTGGCCACATTTTGACTATGTTTTGCTGATGCGAAACAAAGGGCAGGGATCTGAAAGTTAGCCACAACCTATATAGATGGATTAACAAGCGATTACAGATCTAAGCTTTTTCAGGACGAGTCAATTATTTCAACTTTTTTTTTTGCTCATCCGTCAATTGCATCGGTTAGTTGCTCCAGGTTTCTGTAAATAAAAGGGAAGTCTCACAGTTGTATCATTTTGTATCGCCCTCTTGACAATTTGACATCATTATACTCCTTGAATTCGATATCTGTGGATTACTTGCAATGGTGATGAAGAACAACAATATGCTTATTTTGTAGTTTCACAGGTACATCGGTTCCTTTGGTGAACAATCTATTCAGCATTGTCATGGTATGCATTCACAAACTACCTATCTTCATCTCATTGTCGTCCACCGTTACATTGTTACAAAGTATTCAAACTAATAATTTATTGAATTTGATTATTTTATAAATACATATTTTTTAAAAAATCCTTAATATATTTTTTTTTGATTTCACACTAAGTAACTAAGTAATTGACAAAAATATATCATAATTTTCATTTAAAAAATACATATATCATTATAATCCACAATTCATTTTTTTTTAAAAAAAATTCTTCTAAATCAGCAAGTCAACCCGAGCTCACCCTCGTCTTGTCGGGATTCAGTCCAATCCAAATTGATGATTCTAATTATGAGCTAGAGATCACTTAAATTGACTTAATCTCCTAACAAAATTTAAGAACACAATCTATCTTTAACTCATAAGTTGGTTCAAGTAGTCTCGCGGGTTGACGTAATTGATATTTGTATGAGTGATTATTTTAATAAAATTTGGAGTTAATTTTCAACGGATGTAAAATATTTTATTAAATGCCTTATCTCCTCCCTATAATAGGCCTCATTGTAAACTCGAGATCATTGAATCTGGTCGGGCAGTGATGGTAAAGAAATATAACAAACAACCAGAAGTGAAGTGTGAATCGTTTTTTGAACAAATGTTAATCACTAAATTTAGTAAAAAAAATACTGGATGAGATGTTTTTTACGATAAATCTAATAATTAGAAGCATCCTCAATATTTTAGTTAATTAATTAATTAATTTTATTTCATCACACCATTCAATTTCTTCTTCTTATTTATTAAATTATCATAATTCGATCCCGACATATTTATATGATTTTTTTTCTCTAAATAGAATATACAATTAAAGGACGTGGGACTTCTGGACCGCTCACTACGAGCATTTTTCGATTTACTCTGGTAGTCGATAATTTTTTTTTCATGAGATCGAATCGATCACTCAGGACTAATTAAATATATTATTATTATTTTTAAATTATTAAATTATGCATCAATTTTCTATAATATACTCCATTTAAACAAAATCAAAGAAAAAAAATAATCAAAGTCCTCCAAATTATACAAATCATTAAAAATGATCCTTCTTTTTTTTTGAAAAAAAATATATTTAAAAACACGTTCCACAAGATGCTTTATTTTGAGAATATCCTTATTTATGAAACAATTATAATTAATTATTACAATATGAAACTACTCCATAACCTACTATAACGTATAATATATAATACAATAATGTTATAATATTATAATAATTATTTAATAATTTCTATAACCAATAGCAATATAATTATAATTAAATCTTAAAATTTTAAATTTTAAATCTTAAATTCTAAATATTATTATATCAAAATACTTTTTAACAATTTAATTAAAATTATTTAAATTAATCAAAATAATAAATAATTATAGTAATTATCTAAGTATCTACTATTTGTAATTGTTAAAATAATATTAAAGTAAGAAATAATATTATAATAACTATCGAATAGTTACTGTAATAATATTAAAATCTTTTTTTTTAAAAAAAAACAAATCACGATTTATATAATTTGAGCCGCTTTTTTAATTTTTGCTTTAAAAAAAAACCGGTTTGCGGCTGCCAAGCGGTTTAGTTCAAAAAATTGCCGTTATTTTGACAGCACAGTTGCGAAGAGTCTAATAATAAGCGAAAAAGGAAGGGTAAGCAATGAGTGCGTTTGTAGCGTTGTAGTAAAAAGCTCGAGTCAGTCATTTCTTTGCCACCTCTCGCTGTCGCCGGAACCAACCAAACTCCATCCCTCTCTCTCTCTTTCTCTCTCTCCCTTTCTCTCTCTAGGGTTTCGATCCGCCCTCCTCTCCATCTCCTCTCTGCTCTCGCTCGATCGACACTCCCCCACCGTCGCCGCTGCAAGCGCTCATCCGGCCCGATTCCCCACGCCCCGTTTGCATCTGGCTCGATTTCAGCCGATGGCCAAGACCAAGCCCGGGAAGAAGGACCTCGATTCCTACACCATCAAGGGCACCAACAAGGTCGTCAAAGGTATATCTCCTTGCTCCCCCGCGTTGGTATATAGCTTCCTCCGTTTGGATCTATTTCTCCAGTCGATTTGATTTTTGTTATTGTGGGTTCGCGGGGTGGGGGATGTTGAAGTCGGCGACTGCGTGCTGATGCGGCCGTCGGAGTCGGAGAAGCCGCCGTACGTGGCGAGGGTGGAGAAGATCGAGGCCGACCACCGCAACAACGTGCGGGTGAAGGTCAGGTGGTACTACCGGCCCGAGGAGTCCATTGGCGGCCGGCGGCTGTTCCACGGCGCCAAGGAGCTGTTCCTCTCTGATCACTTCGACGTGCAGAGCGCGCACACCATCGAGGGGAAGTGCATTGTGCACTCGTTTAAGAACTACACCAAGCTGGAGAATGTCGGGGCCGAGGACTACTTCTGCCGCTTTGAGTACAAGGCGGCCACTGGAGCTTTCACGCCTGATCGCGTTGCAGTGTAGGCTTTGCATCTATTTTCTTCATTATTTGTGATCCTAGTTTTTTGGTAATTGGACTTTTACCTGTCAACTTTGTGTTTTTACTTCTTTTTTTTTGTTTCAGATATTGCAAGTGTGAGATGCCTTACAACCCTGATGATCTGATGGTCCAGTGTGATGGATGCAAGGATTGGTAAGTGAGTTTGGTTACTCATTCACATGCTGCTTGACTTGGTGTTTTCTATAATTGCTTCGAGCTAGGGTTTGGAGGTGGAACACAACTTGAAAAAAAAAACAATTCTGGTAGTTTGTTAAAGTTGAAAATATGATTGCCTACGCATGCACTTATGATTCAAAATGCTAAATGGGGAATTTCTCCAACATGGGCTTAGCCTTTCATCTTGCCGAATTCATAAACAAGACCGCTATTTTCAAAAAGGATCAACAAGATCTCTACTTGATAGAAAAGTTGAGAAAATATAGTAAACTTATAAACAACTAAAAAAAGCTAATATGCCTGAAGGAATGACTTAGTTGGACAAAGAACAATTCAATTAAGTTCAATTGTTAGGTTGCCCCTGCATGTTATGCTCCTTTGAATTGAAATTCTGTGTTTAGCTTCCTCTAAACCAGGTTGATCTCGTAACAAGCAAAAAGATGGATGAGGTTTTAGGTCTAACTGGTGGATCATGAGCAACAACAAAGTCGACAACTTGATCTCGTAACAATCTTGCTCCTTAGCGAGGCTAAGCTTTTTAAACTAGAATTTGAAAGAGCAACAGAGATTTACACTCCTTCCTTCCAATTTTGTTCCCTAGGATTCAAACTAAGATCAACAAAAGGAAGGCTATATTTATTAACTTTCCAAATTCAAATCTAATTTGACCAAACTTCAATTGATGCCATTAATTTCCACCTCAATTTTACCAAGTTTAATCTATTTCTTCAATTTTCTATTGGATCATAAACTCATTATAGTTAATTCTTCGAATCTCTTTTTTTTTAGAACTTCTCTATCTATGTTTGTGAGATTATCAATTTCTTGAGAAAGATGGATCGACCTTTATTGGTATTGATCCCATTTGAGCAATTTGTATTGGTACTAGTCAATTTTGCAAGTTGTTACTCTTCCTTTCTCTTACTATATTTTAGCTTTATTTCTAACCAATAGGAGTGGGTATAAATTAACTATATTGATATAGTAGAGAAATTTCTAACCAAAACAAATTAAAAAGGGTAGTTCGGTGCACGAAGCTCCTGCCAATGAGGAGTCTCGGGGAAGGTCTATTGTACATTGCATTACCCTATATTACAAGAGGTTGTTTCCGCGACTTGAACCCGTAACCACTAGATCACATGACAACAACTTTACCGTTGCACAAAAGCTCCCTTTCTAACCGGAACAAATCAAAATGCTAAAAATTTCCAAAGCGAAATCAAATGTCAACCGATAAGCTTTAACTTCCAAACAAAAGTAAACTGATCTGATGGGTTTCAATTTGGTTCAGTTAGATTAAAAATATTTTTTTTATCTTTAATATTAAGAAAGTTCATAATATAATAAACTAAATGCTATCATCTTTATTAGTATATGTATACATACATGTCCTTATCTATTGATTTAGCATTGTTCCTAACCAAAATATAATAAGAACTGAACTCTTCAACAATTTCAATTAAAACGAAACAGTTAAATTGTATTTATTGAATTTTTTCAGTTTGGTTTTGCTTTGTCCAGTTTGTTTTTCAGTTTTTGGTTTTGATGCTCATCCATACCAACCAGATAGAAACAACATAAAGTAGGAAATCTTTTTGAGGAAAGTGGACTAGGGTTCTTTCTGGGTCACTTAAAAGTCAGGGTTTGTGTGTTCCTATATAGGCCTTGTTTTGAAGCATTTCGTTGTGGCTTCTTCTCCATATCGTTTTGTTGCACCCACCCAAATACTGTTTATTGTGCATCCTTTATTGTGCGTGAATGGGTCTTGCAATACTACCCCTTTTAGTTTTCTGTTCATGTTTTTGTTCTATAGATGCTTAACAAGGCCTTACAGATGGATACTCGTCAAAACATGTGCGTGAATATCTTTTTGGACCAAGTAAACTTACATCATGTGATTTTTCAAGCCTCTAAATCTAGTAACATTTTTCTAGTTATAATTATAGTTATTTGTCCAAAGACTGTGTTGCAATTGCTGATAGATGTGCCTATTTATACAGTTTTTCAGTAGGATCTCAAGATTATAGGTTATAGGAAACCTGAATGACTCTAGTAATTAGCCCCGTCTGTTAGCCAATCAATTCTTGGGATATCAATCCCAGAATCTTTTTAACTTCTCCGCGCCAGAGGTTTTCCTTTTTGTTTGCTACTTTCGATTGCTTGCATTTATCATCTTCAGTTTCCATATAATTTTGTTATACTCAAATGTTTGTACGCAAGTCACTGTGGAATATTGCTTGAGCCTTTTACCCTTGTATTCTTTTTAAAGTTATCTGTGTAGTTTCTTTTGACTGAATCTCCATATGCAACGCCTTTTGCCACTATAAGAGTTTTATTCCAAAATTATGACCATGAAAGTATATGGTCTATATCTTACTTTAGTGGCTTGATCGAAAGATAAGCATGTTTATTAGTTTGGAGCGATGGTTAACATGTGATATGATATAATGCATAGAGAATTACCAATTTTATCTTATGCTTTCTTGTACCATGGGATGAGGTCCTATTAGTTACTACATTTATAGGGGATCAGTTCTTAGAATTTGAGTTCTTGTGCCAATGACCAGGTTATTTCGCTCTTTTAAGACCTCTGACTTTACTATGGTTCATCCTGAGTTAAATAATGATTATTCAAATAGGTTCCATCCATCTTGCATGGGCATGAGTATTGAACAAGCAAAAAAGTTAGAACATTTTCTGTGCTCAGACTGTGACTCAGAAGCTGATGAAAAAAGATCATCGAATGGATATCCAGAGTCGACAGTTTCTGAAACTAAGGTAATATTTGTAGTATCTAGATGTTCAGTTATTTTAATCACTGAAATTACACTTATTTAGAAAAAATAAGTAAACATGGATTCCTACTTGAGCATGTTCATGTGGTAATTGCCATGGAAAAGATTCTGCTCTTTCTAGTGGTATAGATAGGGAATTTACTACGAGATTTTGGTACGATTTTGGTACTAGATAGTATGATGACAATGATGAAATAAACCATTTTTGAAACACCATCGTCTTCGTTTATTCTCGTTTTCTGGTTTTATATTTAGACCATTAGTTTTAGTGTAGTTCTCAGTTTTCACTTTGTAGTTTCTAGTACTCATGGAAGTTTCACAATGTGCACCAAGGATTTTCGGTGTAGATTGCCCTATGAAATTATAATCATAGCAAAGTTGAAGACTTTTGGTTTGGATAGCCCTATCTAATCTCATCTCGGTTGATTTCATGCTACAATCAACTTTACATAAGTTAACATTAAGTTGGATGCTCAAGCTACTTATCTTGGTTTGGATAGCCCTATCTAATCTCATCTTGTAATCATGTAGATAATTAAGTTGGATGCTCAAGCTACTTATCTTGGATTAATTATCAAGAGATACTAATGAATATATTATTAACAGTGTAAACATTGATTACAAGGGAGTAGGGCTGTAAACAAGTCAAGCCGAGCCAAGTTTTGGGGTGTTTAAACTTGTTTGATAAGATAATTAAGCTGAGCCGAGCCGAGCCTAAAATAAACCAAGCCTTTGAAATGATTGTTCAAGCTTGGCTTGGTTTATTTTTTATGAGCTTGAGCTTGTTTGAAGCTTGGCTTGAGCTTGGTTCGTTTAGATGTTATCGAGCTCTCAATTTAAGCTTGGCTTGAGCTTGGTTCGTTTAGATGTTATCGAACTCTCAATTCAAGCTTGTTTGATTGTTTTATTGGTTATAAAGCTTGATAATTCAAACTTAATTATTTATTTAATTTATTTTTTTGTTTATTTAATATGTTGATAAGAATTTTATTAATGAACATGGTTCGTTAATATTGTTCGCAAACGTTATTCACGAACGTTGTTCACGATAGTAGCCAGGTTCTTGTCCTCCCTCATACATTGGTCACTGTTCGGAGTAGTAGCCACCCGTGATTTACCTCCTCCGTGTTGGTCATGGGACGGATTGGCGGGGGTGCTGGGGGCGAGCGTTTCACCTTTTGCCGCCACAAATGTTGTTCGCGAATATTATTTACGAATATTAACGAGCTGAACACATATATATTCAAGCTTGTTTGTTTAGTTTAACGAGTTGTTCAAGCTTGTTTGTTTAATCTTGTATATATTGAACGATCATAAACAAACTCTTATCAAGCCGAACACCAAGTTTGTTCATGAATATTTGGTTCATTTACAGCCTTACAAGGGAGGAGATTTTGAAGTCTGTGTATTGTGCTGTGCCTCTAGGAGAAGTTTGAAGACCATGGTGACTGGCCATACTTGACGGTAAGATCACTAAGAAATAGTTAGAAAAAGATCACTATGATAAGATCACTAAGATCCATTTCTGGAGTTGCTAGAAAAAGAACAATATTATTAGGATTAGTTTGCCATAGATGATCGATAGAATTTATAGTTAGAAAAGTTTAATAAATATGGAATGAAATAAACAAAGAATGAAATATGAATAATTCTTAGTTTGGATCATGGAATAGAATAGACTATTCTTATATTTAGTTTGTAAGAATGTCTAACTTGTCTAGCTCTCATGATCTATCTAGATTGAGTCGACCAATCTACCCTACTTAACTAGCCCATTGCTCTCCTCTCACAGTTTGATCGTCTTGCCCAACCCACCTTGTGGGGCCTGCGCTTGAGCAGCCCACTTAATTGGCCGATTGACCTATTGAACTTGATTGAATCTCTTGGTCCACTTAGCTTGATAGGACCAACTGATTCGCTCGTCCCACTAAATGCACCATTGAGGTTAAAAGTGTGTGGCACAAACGGAGATCTGAAAATTCTACTTTATCCAACTAAAAGTTACTTGAAACTTGAGTAATCCTCTCAGCCGAAACTAAATAATTGGCTCAATCCATGATTTAAAATATCAATCCGTTTCGGAGTCTCGGTTTACGATCGGAACGTTATGGTTTGGGTACCATATTGTGCCGTATTGACATGTTTCATTATTTTTTAAATATAAAATATATTAATTAAAATTAAAAAATTTAATCTAAATATTAAAAAATTTAAAATAAAATAGTTTTTTTAATAAGAAAAAAATGTGAGATCGCGGGGCCGTCATGACCCCGACGGGGTCACGGAGGCCCCTCCGATCTCGCATAGGCGACGTGGAGTCGTAGAGGCACCGTGATCCCTCCGGGACCCCACGAAGGTTGTGAGGGCCTCCGCAAATCTTCACGACCATCCGCAGAGATCAACGCGGGATCGTAGTGCCTCCGCGACTGCGCGGAGATCGCTGCGGTCCCACGGTGGCTCGCTGTGTCAGTGCCAAGCTACAACTACAGACGGAATGATAAATTTTGTTTGTTTCGCTCGACGTAGTATAAAATTTTAAATCATCATTCAATCAAATCAAATGAAAAAGTTGAAGAATAAGGTTCACTTACATAGGTCAAATACTCCAATCTCCCACTACTAGGAGTTGACTAGAAACATAACCAATTGTTTCATATTACGAAGAACATTATTCTTAGTGGGATAAAATTTAGTTATTGTTGTCTTCTCTATCAATAATTAATATTCATTTTTTGGACTTTTCATGTTTTTACACTGTTTTTTTTTTAAAAATAAAAATCAATTGCTGCAGGTTGAACCTAAGAGAAGAAAAAGGTAAGTGGTAGTTGCTTTAGATGGATGTGTGCATTCTGCAAAACTCAATCATAATGCTGGCACCATGCATGAGATTGTACAGTGCAGAGAACAAACTGCTTGAAGATTAACCAAACCATTGCACTTGTATGCACTTTGTGATTGTTTTAGGTGGTAATATTTGCACTTGAGGAGGAGGAATCAAATGATGGTGTTTCTCAATCCTCACCTCTCTTTTTTTATTATTACATTTGAGCCATAATGATGATTTCAGTGACTTCATCTCTAATATTTCTGATAGTGTTTGATTCTGAGACAACCCACCCTGATCTTCACAGCACATATATTGTCGACAAAGACTGTAGTTTCGGACCGACCCATTCGATCAGGGACTGCGAAGGAGGTTTGGCTGATCACCCTTTGTCTAGTTTTCGAAACATTATCTCTAATCAATCAAGTAATTATCATTCTTTTACAAGGAATAGTCAATTGAGCAACTCTTCTTTTACAAGAGAAAATCAAAAGGGTATCAAGGGCTCTCCTCTTTTAAAATTTATTAAAAGGATATTGCATCTTTTATTTTATATTTAAAATATCCTTTTATTCTCGGTCAGTTTAACTGTAGGAATGTAAATCGGAGGCTTGATAACTTTTAAAATTGTTTTGTACGAAGTAATTTCAAGTAGGATGAACATTCGA
>JBBUKS010084208.1:0-27607 GCA_038050645.1 Hedychium gardnerianum
TTATTTATATTTTATTTTTTAAAAAATATTTAAAAATTTAAAAATGTGGAAAATTTAAAAGTTAAAAAATTAAAAAATTATGAACTTATTTAAATTATCTTGTATAAAATAATTAATATCTTTGTTAATTTTTTTTTTATCAAAATCTTCTATTTCGTCTTTGAAAAATATATTCCTTTTATTTTTTTTTAACTTTCATCTGATTTTTATATTAATAGTTTTTTATCTAACATTAATATTATTATATTTTAATATGATGAAACGTATATATCACATAAATTATATTTTTAATTAATTTATGTGTTAAATAAGATTAATAAATTAAAGATAGAATAGTCAGTTTAAAAATTTTTAAAAGTCAATTTATATTGAACCATATCATTAATATCACTAAAATATTATAAATATAATTAAATAAAAAAATATTATTGAAAAAAACTAAAATTAAAAAATTATTATTTTAAAAATAAATACTATTAAATCGAAGATTGATCGGTAGTTGAACCAACGATTCAAATCAGTAATTGAACCATCAATTCGTCGATTCAACTAGAGTTTGACTCTTAACTATCGATTATAAGTTGGATTTGTTGAACTAGGTCAATGAGTACCATGGTTCAGGTCCGAGTCACGTCTGAATTGGACCTGACTAATGGTCAAAGTCTAATTTTAACTCAGGCATACCGAGTACTATGTAAGGTCTTTTAACCCTTTTTTTTCTCTCACTTCTTCACCTTCTCCTTACTCTATCGCGAGCCGTCATTGCCTAACCATGCCGACATAGACGTCCCTTCCAAGTCAAGCATCAGAAACACAATCGAAACCCTCCTTAATACTTCAATAGAGGATGGAAGCCATCGAAACATGAGAAGCCCCATTGCTTTGAGAAGACTTAGTTGGCTATAAAATCAGCCTGTCTGAGATGGAGAACAAAATCGCTATTCTTCAGAATTTCATCAATGATATTGAAGCTTCCTTCAACTACAGAATCGCCATTCTTCAGAGCTAGTTTCTTTGATGATATGGAAGAAAATCACTAATCTCGAGCTTCTTATCACTGAAATTGATGAGCACATTAACAAAATTAAAGATACCCGATGTGGCAAAAATCTATCATCTTATTCGAGATCATTAATGAATTTTTTAAGTTTTTGTCCTTCCTCGTACATTGTTGGGACTAGTAATTATCGTATTTATTTTCTCCGTGTTGATCTTAAGACGGACTGACGAAGGCGCTGGGACGAGCGTTTTACTTTTTTGTCATCATTAATGAAAAATTTTAGATGATTGAACCGGCTTCCTTCTTCCGATGTGATACACTTCATGAGGAATTAAAGTTGAGTAATCGATTCAAAATCAAATCGATCAAACTAATTAAATTAAAATTGAATAAATAAAAAAAATTAAACTATTGATTTTTTCAATAAAAATTGAAAAAAATAAATCGACAAAATATTAGTTAATTCGATTGAATCAAATTAACCAAATTAATTTGGTGAGTCTAATCTTCATCACTGTGGTATTAATTTTCAAATAATTAATACCACAGTATTGTTAAATTTTGGTTTATTCAATTAAACTTTTGTTCATCCCCGTACAAATAAACACATATTAGAGGATTCACCGACAATTGTTCCGATAAGATCCCTTTATAAGTCATCATGTGCGAATAGTATCATAGAAAGAGAAAAAGTAATAAAAAAAAAAAGTTAGAGAGAGCAGCTACAGTTCGGTAGCTCTCTAACTTGTTTTTTCTTAACTCAACCCAGTTCGGCAGCTCAACCAAATATGACCCAGAAATAGTATGTGACTTAATAAGATAATTGGTCTAAATCAGGGCAAGGTCACGTAGGCGTGTCCTGTTGATTTGGAGTAGGCAAAATACCGACGGTATCAATACCTTCAACAATGAGACCGAGAAGGACACTAATCAAGCGAAAGAATCTCTCACGCGACTAATGGCGTTCGGTGTGGCTGGAGCTGCGGCATTGGCAGGTGGGCTAATTTTTCTTCACCTCGCAAAGAGAAATAACAAGGTAAGGCCGTAAGGATTCAGTGTGGCTGGAGCTGCAACATTGGCAGATGAGCTAATTTGTCTTCACCTCGCTAAAGAAATGATTGTGGATTTTAGATTTTTATATTCCCTTTACTATGATTTTTGTGGATTTTCACTACAGACTTACAATAGCTTGATCTTTGTTGATAATTTTTTTTGGATATGCTCCCTTCACGAATCTCTTACATGACTAATGCTCTAATAAAAAGCGGGCCTAGAAATATTGGTCATTTAGATGAGTTTCCATTAGCGCTTCCCGATTTACTCTGATGATCGGTGAAAATTTTCCGTGGGATCAGGTCGATCACCCTAGATCCGACGTTACTCGATCTAATTAATCATTTTTCTCACATGACTAATGCGTTCGGTATGGCTGGAGCTGCAGCATTGACGGGTGGGCTAATGATTCAGCATGGCTAGAAATGCAGCATCGACGGATGGCCTAACTTGTCTTCACCTCGCCAAGAAATGATCACTAGGTAACATTTTGTGGATTTTAGGTTTTCATATTTCCTTTGCTATAGTTTTTTTTTTAGATTTTTGCTACAAATTTACAGTAGCTTAATATTTGTTGACAAATTTACAAAAGATTGATTAAATCGAATTAATTGATTGAGTCGATCTAATTTAAAATTTTGGTTCAATTAATTAGGAAGTTTATTTATTTTAAAAAAAATTGATTAATTCAATTTAATCGGTTTAATCTCGATTTTAAAATTTTAAATTTGATTAAATTGATTACTCATCACTATTCTTTAGGGTTTCATGGATGGTATCGAAGAAAAGGCTAATCTTGAGCTTCTCATCACTAGAATTGATGAGCACATCACCGAAATTAAAGATATGCAAGAATTGGCCACCTCATTTGAGATTATTAACAAAAATTTGAGATTGCTGACGAGGTTTTCTTCTTCCTATGTGATAGATTCTACAAGGAATAATATATGTTAGAAGACTTATATATTGAGAGTTGTCCTAACGAGATTTTTTCGATGTCTAAGTTATTATGATGCCCCGAATAGTATCTTAGAAAGTAAGGATGGAGCCATGTTGATGGCTATCCGGGCTATCGCCCGGAGGCTCAAAGGCGGTGAGAAGAAGATAAGTTTCAATTTACTGTGTGAGAAACGGAAGAAAAAAAGCAATAGAAAGATAGTCCAAGGAGATGGTGTTGACATCAGCGTTTGTAGCTCATGGCCCAAGTAGATCACCTAGACTAAAATGAAAAAAAAAAATGTATTATAAACTATTATGGCATTACACTATAAAATCCACGTCAATTATTAAACGAATTGTAACACTTGTAATTAGACTTTTTTCAAAATGTGTATTTACCGAGTATTATGTGTGATGAGAAAATAATTACAATGAATCGAATATTTAAAGAAAATTTAAATAAAAATAAAGTATTGAATAAACTTTTTGAAATTTTTTCATAAATTTATTTATTAATTGATTATGATCAACAAAATTATGAGCGTATTAAAAAATCTAGATAGAACAAATTTGGAACCAAGCATAGTATTGAAATTATTGTTTCATAAAACAAAATATATGTATAATTTTTTTTATTATATTTCTAATCTACTTTAATTTTTAAACAGTAATTATTCTAAAATTATATGTTTTGTCAATTCAGTACCACTAATAAACGCTTTGCAGTGTTAAAGGTATATTTTTTTAACTATGCATTGTCCCTGTGCGGAGACGGAGAACGATCACAAAAAAGTAAGTTGCTGACTGGATGATCGTAGAGCGAAGTGATTTAGTCGATCTAAAGGATTTTGCTCTGATCGCGGTTGCACCACCGGTCTGTCGCTTCAAGTGTCCGGTCGAGTACTTGCGCAGACCAAAGAGAGAGACGGGGGGTTAACGGAGAGCTCCAGGTGATGGGGCTGGGGATCCCGCTCCGACGCTCAAGTCAGGTCAGATAGCCCGGACATGAAATAACTGAATGCACGAGAGTAAAAGTAGAGAGAACCCCCTTCTGTAGCGGTGTTGAACCCTTTATATAGCCTTCAGGAGTGTGTACGACTAGCATTTAATAGCGCATGATTTGGAAGCATGGCCGAGCATGTTCTGACTTGGAAGTACCGTCGTTCCCTGAATTTCGGGGTCGTGCCTGAGGTATTGCTGGGAGTGTTATGACTGCACGACCCCTGGTCGTACCAAAAAGGAGGTGTCGCGGTCGTATGAGAAGCATCGGGGTTAACTTTCATACGCAAGAGCGAGACATGTCCGACCGGGGAGCAGTTCACCAGGGTCCTCCGGTCGGTTGAGAGGGATCATTAATCCGATCGGGTTGTACTAGTCGTGGCTCGGATCAGAGGTTTCAACGTGCCCCCGGTCGGAGAAGGAAATGTTTTCCGGAGACGAGCTTTAGTTATCCGATCGGGGTTAAAGAAGTAGTCTCCGATCGGTGCGTTATATGCGAGCGGGAGTGAGTTCGTCTGATCGGGGCATTGAGGAGTAGACCCCCGACCGGTGATGTTTTAGTGTCCACGTGAGTTTATCAGATCGGGGATGAATGGTGAGACCCCAATCGGTGATCCTTGGTTCATCCGATCGGGGATTTAAGGTGTAGTCCCCGATCGGTGTAGTTTCGTGTCCACGTTGGCGTTGACTTGACCTTGACTTGACCAGGCGCCACGTGGCTCCACTCAGTGATATTTAGGGGGATCCCAACCTCTCCACCCGTATCAAGCCCTAAAAACGATGGTGTATAATCAAAATGCACAATATAATTTTAATATTATAAAAATCCGGTTTAATGAAATGCCGTTGTTTTTCTACGAGTAAATTATTCTAAATTTTCTAACACCAAACTCAACTTCCTATTCAATTTCTATATTAAAAAAAATTTATTCCTACTCTAACATAAATTTGTTCCTTTGCTTCAACTTCATAATACACAACCATTTATTTAATTATCCTCATTTTTTATAGATATAAAAATTCCAAAAAAAATTATAATTTTTCCTAAATTCAATATATTTAAATTAGAATTTAATATATATTTTTATTAAATTAAGTATAATTCTTTTTTTATTTATCATAAGGAGCAGAAGTTTTTATTATTTTTTATAGGTATAAAAAATTTAAAAAGAAATATATTTTCTCCTAAATTCAATACTATTTAATTAAAATCGAATATATATTTTTATCTAATTAAATACGACACTTTTTTCTCCGATTCAGAGTTTATATTAATTGATTGATTTAGATTAAATCGATTGAGTAATTCTAATTAAATAGTATTAAATTTAAGATAAATTATATATATTTTTTATTTATTTTTATCTAATAAAAATGAGAAAAATTAAATAAATCGAAGCGTATTAAGGAGTTGAAGTAATTTTTATTTTTTATTTTTTGCTTGTAATGATGTTAGGGATTTTAGAATCATTTACCCTTTTTGTTTCTTTTCTATTGAGCAAATAATGATTTGTATGATATCTTCTTTTTCGCGACGTTACACTTTTTTTTTTGAATTTTTTTTTAGAATTATATTAGTAAAATATAATATTGTAAACTACGGGGCATAAATGGAATTCACCTTCTAAAATCCGTGGGCGCCTGGGCGGTGTGTGATCGGCAAGCGGTAGGAGGAAGAGGGGAGGGGAGGGTTCGCTTCTGCATCGGGATCGGATCGTATCGGATCGGCTAATTACCGGCATCGCCGGATGGGGGCGGCGCTACTAGGGGAGGACGGCAGGGGGTACGAGCTCGCTAGGAGGCTCGATGGGTGCGGGGCATGGCGTGCGTGGCTGGGCGACGGCGGCTACGCTGCCTTCGTTCACCATCTCTCCTCCCCCGCTTCCTGGGAAGCCTTCATGTCCCCCTCGCCCAGCTCGCCCTCGAATTCCCGGGCTCATCTCCACCTACAGCTCCGCGTTCGTGCCCTCCTCTTTGACAAGGCCTCCGCCGCTCTTTTCCTCCACCCCGTCTCCTCCCCCGGCAACAGTGCGCCTTCCCTCGCAGAGATTAACCCCGACTGTAAGCGCTAATTTTTAACAATTTGTTGGCTCATTATCAAATGTCGTGTTCTTTTTACCGATTTGTGTGAAACCAAGCAATACTTAGTTCATGAGTAAAAAATGTTTTCTTTTAAATTTTCTTTTTAGAATTACCTTCTCATTCTGTTTTTTTAAGTGTTTAATTAAACATCAACCTGTCGTATTACTATCAACATCAAGGCATTGTTTTGCCAGCTATTAAGGGACATTTTGTTAACTTTATCCCAAGCTATGTTTCTAAAATGTGTAGCACGATCAGCTTCCACACGCATATCTTTTTGTTAGTATCCTGTTAGCCAGCCTATCATCTTCAGTTGGCTCTAACGTCTCGGTGAAATTTGACAACCGATCAATAAGGTTTCTCGATTGTTCATGACAGAGATGTCTACTCTAGTCGAATATGGAGTTCTTAACATCTTCTTTATTTACATTTTAAAAAAATATGTCATACTTAAAATTAAAATACATTAAATCTATTACCCATCAAAACATAAATTAGTTACTCCTATGACTTGTGGAAATAAAAAAGAATATAACTTCTGTAAACAAATCATATCTTGCCTCAGATACTTGGCACCATTCCTAAAACAACCTCTAATCACATTCTCTAGTTTATGTAAATATGAACATAATAAATTAGAAAGGTCAGCGTGTTCATCAAGGTTGGAAGTAATGCAGGGTAAGTGGGATATAATGTTTGTGCATATTATCATGTTCACGTATCTAATGTTACTATGTCTTTATGTGAACATGATATGTCATCTTGAAGCACTCAACACCTGTAAGTATGTCTTTATGTGAATATCACCACAGTTTTAAAGTTGATGTCTCCATGTTCCTATTTTGTCTCTACTCCACCTTCTATATTTCGGGTAGGATCATGAGCATGAGACCATGAGTTTCTCCCACACTCTAATGTAGTTTCACAAATACCAGCTTCAGTGCACCATTGCAAACACTATGTTACTCAATTTAATTGTTTCGCTCCTACAATCTGGACAAATTACATTTATATGGCATATTCCCTCTTTCAAGGTGAAACTGCCTTAAGGTTTGTGTTTGTACAAAGTTAATCTCGATTCTGTGACTCTAATATGTACTTATGGATCTCTTTTGGGCATTCTCTTATGGAGTTGTGACATAATGTGAATATGTATGATCAAACTATAACATACTCTTATGGATCTCTTTTGGACATTCTGAAATGGAGGCAACTTCGCAGAATGCCATCTTTGGGTTTGCTGTAAGTAAGGAACTATATATATACATATATGTTAATTAGGAAGAGGAGGGCAGGGGAGGAGAAAAAGGCATGAGGTGAGGATGCCAAGTCTATGACCTCTCCTCAAATGGGAATGGGTAAAGAAGAAACCCCAGAAAAGAACCTACTCTGATACTAGGTTTATACCAAATTGAGATAATCAGAGCACTCAAGTATTGCATAAGAAAAATGAGCCATACGTCCATACTAATATCCCAAGATAATAACTAATGGCTAAACACCCAATGTGGATTAAACTATTTACTCTTTTATGTTTGAATAATGAATGCAGCAGTAAATTTCCTTCTGTCTAGCCTCTTGATGAATAATTCTCTAACATGTTGACCTACTTTTGACATTGTCAATGTTCTAAAAATTCTTTTAGTTTGTTTCCAAGTGCTAAGGTTTGGTTGTTGTTGTTGTTTTAGCATAATCACTTCATCTTTTCATTTCTGAGATAGTCTTCTTTTTCACACTGGCTTTCAGATCTGCAGTTGCATGGTGATGATATTTATTATTCATTGGAAGATTGCCAACAAGATGGTGTTCAGAATGATGTAGGCTCTTCCCTCCTAATTAATTGATGCACTTATATCTCTTGTTTGTTCAAGGAATTGCCATTTTTCTTTAATCTGTCAAAATCAAATGTATCCTTATAGTAGGGGTATATTCTTTACTTCCAAAAGTTTTAAGGACACTTGGATGGACACTTAGACTAGGGTTTAATCATCTCATTTTAAAGGGTTTCTTCATGTCGATTATGAAGCTCCAGTTTCTTTGGTCAAGCTTCTATTTTTCCAGTTTATTACATTCTTATTCTTTATACTCATTATAGGGTTGTTAGTTATACTTTGCTTGTATTTTTAAAACAAATGAGAACTAGACCCTTATATATGAATTTATGTATTAGATAAGAGTAACGAGAAAATGTATTGGAATTTAGTCTAGTTGATAGATAAAAGATCTTACACGTTTACAAAATTGTGTGGCTAGACAGGCTACTAATAGGTTGTAAGTTTACAAGATCATACAAGGTCATTCTTTTTGTTAATTCCTATTCATGTAGTGTAGCTGACATATCAAGTGCAACTTCATTTCATATGCTCAGTTTTCAGGTCAGTTGGACTTGGGACCGTAGAGCAATATTATTAAATGAAAAAAGGGAATAACTATTATGTATAATTTCTTTTTTCATATGCTCATGTTTTAAGTTCCTTTTGAAGAGATTCTGTCTCCAAACTTAAGGATCTCTGCACATTTTTTTTTTTTGCTTTGTAGTAATGATCGGCGGTCAATATTTCTTTACCCTTCTTGTCGAAAATAGTGTTGTTGTTTCTGGTGAACTGGATGTGGATCCTAATTAATAATTGCATGGCTAAAATCATTCAATTCCTTTTTTGTTGAACTCAATGTTTGCTCAAGTGATGAGTTGGTGTTATTCATTGTTTAGTCCAAAGTCTCATTTCGTACTTCTTAATTGTAATTGTTGTTTTCTTTTTGCCTTTTACAATCAGCAAAGTAATTCTCGGGGGATGCACATGCAGCTAAAAACAGCATTCAACACTTGCAAAGTAAATGAGCATTCTTATGAGCGGGCTTCTACTGTTGGCCCAAAGTATCACGAACCAGACAATGTACGGCATAGGGTGGAGGATTTGCCAGAGACATGGTATAACCAGTTTCTTCGTGAATACCGATTGAGACATCATACATTTCCATATTGTGACAAAGAACCTCAGAAAAGAACGCCTGAGGGAATGTCTATGTTTCTCAAACTAAGTGAAACACAGAAAAGAAAGAGACAAGCTTGCAAGGTTGGCCCAAATGTGGTCATCAGAGATTCTATGGTGGAAAATGGATCTTCTGTGCAGTCAAATGTGGTTTCTGATTTATCTATTTTGACTGAAGAAGAACATACTTTTTTTCCAGAAATGATGTTCCCTTCTAATTGTGTACCTGGTAGTGCAATTCCGCCAAACAACAACATGGGGAAAAAACAAAAAATTGAAGTCTTTGAGGTTCTAGATAATTTGCCTACCATAATAAGCCGAAACCCTGCCATGATTGAAAGATTTGGCTTAATATCTGAGTATTATAAAATGGGCAAATATAGGGGGAAAGACAGTTCTGGAGGGGAGAAAAAACCACTTGGTGCTGAGGAAGCATCCAAGATGACTCACAAAGTAGCAGCCAGTGCCTTGTTAAGAGTGGGTTTTGAAGCTGGATCTGAATCTTCTATGGAAGTCTTCTCTGAGGTGTTAAGTGCACGAATCTGCAAGTTAGGCCGCATCTTGAGGCTGTTAAGTGATAGCTACAAAAAGCAGTTCTCATCAATTGAACTTCTTAAGATGTTTCTGCAAACCGCTGGATATGGGTAAATTCCATAATCTCAGTTCTACTATTGCATCTCTTTTAGGTCAAAATATTTTGGGTTCATAAAATTTCTCCTCCTCCTCCTCCTCCTCCTTTGTTTAAGATGCTACATGTCACCCTGTTCTGAAAGATGGTAAAATAAAAAATGGAAATAATAAGAATGCAATCTTCACACACACATACACACACAGACAATGGGGTTTCTGTTCCTTGTTCATCTATAAAACTGTAGTTAGTAACCTCTTTACCACAGGATTAATCAAATTCAGGCTCTGAGCCAGCCATAACTGGAAGCAATCTCACTTTTAATTGTCTTTTCTGCTAGAAATTTTGTTGACATGGCTAATTTTTTCTCTCTCCACCCCACTCTTCACATTGCGATTATCTTACATTTTGGTCCCACAATTTACACATCTACTTGATTCTAGCCTTTAAACAAGATGCACATTTCTAGTAGCAAGATTTGGTAAAATCACCATATGACTTAACATTGCCACACCAACATGCCAATTTCCAACAATTATTTGTGTACTATGTTACCAGTACATTTTTAGTGTGTGATTCAATAATTGAAGACCTTATTATGTCATGGTTCACGACTTTCCTGCATTTGTTTTACAAATGATGGAAATAATATTGAGTTTCTTGTCTTGGCACTGGCAGAAGTAGGCTATCTGTACTATTTTGATCAGACTTATGATTGCATATTTTGGTTGTATTTTTCAGATAAAATTCTCATGCATGATAACCTTGTCCATGACCTTGTAGTGTTCTATAATTTTGACACTTCGTTGTTAACTGCTTTGACCAAACAGATTGTAGAAGAAAACCTTAGCTGTGTGAGTTGCCTGTTCCTTACAGGGTTGTACTCATACATAGGTTGCAACTCTTTGTTATCACCCAAAAACGACAGTATGGTGTCTTACAAATTTGTTTTGCTAGCAAATTGAATTGCATGGAATAGTATCCAATTGGAGGATTTTTGAGAAAAGAATTACCTATATGGTAGAAATAACATCTTATGTAAATTCTTCCTGATTTAATTATGTGTCATCACGTAATTCCTGTGTCATTCAACACTCAACATGGTTCTTTTTCCTTGAATAAAACTTCTGATGAGTTTTCTTCAACAGTAATGTTGGGATTCTAGCTGAGCTGATAAAGGATGGTATCAAAGGCTTCGCTCAGCAGACACATCAAAATGTCCGTATGATGCAACCACAACAAAACGCTTATTTGCAAGCTCAAGTATGAACACTTCCTTATTTCTATTTGTTGGTTGCCAATTTTTGGATCAATGACGATGCAGTTAAAACAGGTTTTCTGATAGTGTGCCACAACATGCATTTGCATTGGAATAAAAACCATTTTTACTTCATGAAAAAAAGGCTGCATTTACTTGGTGATAGGTAGCTTTGTTAGTATGCTATAGTTAGTAACTAGTGACCCTGATGAGGTCTTAGTGCGGAACCAGGTGCTGAAATAGGATTTGAGATGCCTAATTACTCATGGCATATTCTCTAGAAGTGCACTCTTATTTTTTTATGCTTAGGAAATTTTTTATATTTATTCTATAATTTATTTATCATAATTTGTGTTTGTGCTCGTAGATATTCTTAAATTCCCCTTGTGCCACTGTAGTTACTATCCATCCAATTGACTCAAATGTATGACTACTGATCATGTTATCCTTTATTTTAAAATTAATTTAAATTTAAATATACTTATTACTGTGAAATACAAATTCTATCTTGAAATTGGAATTTGCATATTTGTCAATGTGAAAATTTTAATATTCCATATTTTTCTGCATTTTCAGACTTACTCAATTATTGCTACAGTACATATGGTTCATAACTCCTATAAATCTTAGTTGTTTATAAATACAACTAATTTTGCATACATACTATTCTTTAATTTTAAAATGAATTTAAATATAAATATACTTATTACTGGAAAATACAAATTCTATCTTGAAATTTGAATTTGCATATTTGTCAATATGAAAATTTAATATTCTATATTTTTCTGCATTTTCAGACTTACATAAGTACTGTACAATTACATATGGTTCATAACACCTATAAATCTTAGTTGTTTATCAATACCACTAATTTTGGATACATACCATCCTAAATACTAGCCAATGCGAAGTAGTTGAGACTATGATTTGTTCTATCCTAAATTCTTATAATACCTTGTCTCTTCATGAAGCTCAAGTTGGTCTTATATTTATTTGCTAGGGTTAATGCCAATTGAAATCTTGAAGTTTATGCTGAAAGTTTCCTGACACTGATAGTTCAACACGTTAACTTACAGTGTCATGAATTATCACGTATCTACATAAGCACTGTCATTACTGTCTATCAAATAACTCTCATTAGTTATTAAGAATTACAATTATTAAGATTTTAAAAATTAACAACATCTAATTAATCCGAAATATTCTATATTTTCAAAAGTTAAAAGATTTAAATATTTCTTGAAGCAAGAGCTTTAGGTACTTTGGATCTGATATCCAACAGAAAGAAAGAGATTGATTAAGATATGATAAGGGGTAGGATAAAAACTTAGTTGAAATAGAAAGGCTTTTCTGAAGTTTCATGAGATCGTTGTGAGTCTCTTAGGCTAAAATGAAAAGTTAAAATCTACCAGACCTATCATACTTTGTGGCTTAAAGTATTTAGCAATTAGAAAACTGTTGGTGCAGCGAGCACCAGATAATCGAACCTAGTTTTGACATTGGCAAGGATTCAAAGTTAAACTATTGTTGTGATCTAACAAGGTTGATCAAGTGGGTAGGTAGCACAACCAGGAAAGTCCTAGTAGGTCAAGTTGACCGGATATTAGGCAACTGGAAGTCCTAGTAGGTCAAGGTGACCGGGTACTAGACAACTAAAACTGTATACTAGGCAAGGTGAAAGATGGAAAACGGCAGATCAAGGACACCAGGCGGGAAGACTAGATGGGTCGGTGGACCGAACGTCTAGCAAGTTGATGGTTCAGCGAGGATCGAACATCGGAGGAAGCCTTGGGAGTCAGAGGATCAAATGTTGAGCAATAGTCCAACATGTCCGGATGTTTGGCATCAGGTAAATTCTCTTGAGTGGAGAGATTCTTTCGGAAGGAAGAATGATGAGGACGTGTTTCTGTTAAGGAACGGTAGGCGTCGGTTCGACCTAAGGTTTTACTGAAAATCCTAAGTCGAGATCGGGATAGTTGTAACGGTTCAACTTACTCATATTACATTATTATGCTAACTCTGTGGTGCAGGGACTTGAGATCGGCGAAGTGGCCGGAACCAGCTAACTCTTGGCGACTGGAAGGATCCAGGCGATCGGAGGTCCGGATGACCGGAGAGTATCCAAGCCACCGGCTGTCCGGGTGATCGGAGAGGATATAGGCGACCGGAGATGGATAAGTCGCGATGGAGGTAGATTGGATGAGTCCTAGTTGGGGGCTCCCGGGGGTGATACGAGTGACCGGAAGACCTATAAAAGAAGCTGCGAACAGCAGCTTCAGAACAACATTTGCGACTATCTTCTTACTCGTCTTGCTCCAAAATTCTGACGCAACGCCCACGTGCTACTCCGACAACCATGCTCGACTTCGGATTCTTAAAGTTGTCAGTATAATTGTTCTTTTAGTTGTCTTTTCGTGCTTTAACTTGTAAGGAACGGTAAACATGTTACCGTTCCTCAGATTTTTGTAAAAGATGAATCTTTGCCTTCAAATCGTTGTTCGGAGGGGAAGACTTTTAGTGGATTGCCCATCGGAAGCGGTCAACGACTGCGGGCCTTGGACTAGCAACACAGGCTGTGAACCAAGTAAAAACAAACGTGTTATTTGTGTTTTGTTTCTTTTTTTTTATTCCACTGCATACTTCGAAAACACGGGAGTTAGCGACACACGCTATTTACCTCCCCTCTAGCGCTCTTTTCGATCCTACAATTGGTATCAGAGCGAGGACGCTTTGAATTGGTGCAACCACCGTTCGGGCAATTTTTTCTTGTTTTACTTTTTCCGATTTTTCATCTTTTTCTTTACTCCCGCACTACTAATCCAAGATCAAGTCTTGACACATTTTTCTCATTTTTTACATGCTATAGTTATTTGTTTTGATGGCCCATCAAGAAGGCTATAGCACGACCCGACCGCCTCTCTTCTCCGGTGATGATTTCAGCTACTGGAAGGGTCGGATGGAGTACCACTTGAAGACCCAAGTGGAGATGTGGATCATGATCCAAACAGGATTCATGCTCCCCACCAACGAAGAAGGCGTATCGGTAGGATTGGACAAATGGGACAACCCAACGAAGAAGATCGAGGTGGATGCTAAAGCTACACAGACGGCTTGGCAAAAGAGGAGCTGAACCGAGTCGGACCATTCAGCAGCGCAAAGGATCTCTGGGACAAGCTGATTGCGCTGTATGAAGAAACCTCCGACGCTAAGGTATGCAAAAGAGATTTGATTTTAAATAAATTATATAATATCAAAATGCAGGATGGAGAATCAGCAAGTCGGCTTCACATTTGGATCCAAGATCTACTCACGGTCTACACTCAATCGGATAGCTAGTCGAAAATCGGGATGCCTACAAAGTTTCGAGGGATCTTTTAAAGGTAAAACTAGATTAGCTATTTTCTGAATTTGAATTGCATGAACAATCTAATGTTACTCCTACCGAGAAAGGTATTGTTTTGATTGCAAGTAAAATCAAGACTAAGGAACCGAAGCCCAAGTCCCAAACCGAACCTGAAACCAAAGACGAGTCATATTCAGAGAACGATGAGGAGATCACCTCCGAACTAGTCAATCTGGTTCGGAAGTTAATCAAGAAGAAGAAGAAGAAGAAAGTGTTCACCAAATGTGAGATCAAGAAGGTGATCAAAGCAAAGGCTAAGCAGTTGGGACTGAACCAAACCAAACCACAAAAGGCAAGTTGGAAATAACTTGCTACGGATGCAACCAAAAGGGGCACTTCAAGGCGGAGTGTCCAAATGTGAAAGACACTAAGAAGTAAAGAAGGAAGAAGGCGCTAAAAGCAACATGGGATGAGGATGAGTCTTCCTCGGAAGAGTCGGACGAAGAAGAACAAGCTCAAGCGAGCTTCTTGGCACTATCGGCATGAGAACAAGTAGCCGAGACCGAGTCCAAGACTGAATCCAAAATTGAGTCCGAGACAAGCCACGAATCCGTATTTGTTTCAAATAATCCAAAAATTGAGGTAGACTCTCCCTTAGTTAATAAATTGTATTATTTAATTGATGATCTAACTCGAGAACTAGCTAAATCCAATGTCCGGGCCAAGTCACTCTAAAAGGAGGTAAAAGCCCTTAAGGAGAAGACTAATCCAAACTCTTTAATCGAACAAGTTCAAAATGAAACTTCAACTCAAGTCCAACAACTCCCTGAAGAAAATTTCACTTTGAAAGTTCAAGTCAAAGAACTTAATTATCGGAATGATTCACTACGGGCTCCAAGTACCTTGATATGATACTTGGAACTCAAAGGGTCGTATACAATCGATCCGAACTTCGATTCAAAGCCAAAACTCAATACAAGTCATACATGTCATTAGTAAATAGAACTGCTAGAAATCGAGTCCAAGTATAGGTCCCTAAATTAAGCTTGAGTAATCAAGTTGGACCAAATCAATATTAGATCCCAGGAATTAGATCTACTACCTAGATAGACTTTATCGAGGCTATGATTCAGGGGGAGCCAATAGAAAAATAATTTTTCTTATAAGATAAACTTGCATGCTTGATTAATCTACTGCTCTTAATTTTACATGCTTAGTTTATTTCTTGCTTAACTTGGAACGGTTAGATAAGGACAAAAAAGGTTGGTTGACACTTGCCACATAATACCAGGGTGGGGCGAGATTATAGTATGTTAGGGGAAGCTTGGTCTAGGTAGTCAGGTGGGGTAAGGAGTACTCTACTTGATATGCTTAGCTAAGTGGAACTAACTGAAGCTACCTCGTCACATCCTAGATTAGTTAGACCAAGGTTTTTCAATAGATTAGCTAAGTGTCCAATTTCTCGAATCAACTTTGTCTAAAAAAAAGTGGCTTCGATATCCAAGAAGGCCTCTGTGCCTCGCCACGGTCTCGAAGTTGAAACCTGAAATATGCACTTAATTAATTGACGGTTAAACTTGAATCTAATACAAGCTCAATTAATCCTTAGAACTCAAACTAAATTAATAAAGATAAAATTGACTACTATCTCACAAAAACCTATAGGATTAACATGTTTGAAAATCTAGAAATGGGTGAGATGGAAAATAAGTAGTAATAATTAGTCAACCCCTTTTAAACTCAAATTACAAGTTGGATCCAAATCAAATATTTTATGTGTAGGAACATAAAGATTTGGACCGATGATATTAGATAGTGGGTGCCCAAACACATGACCAAAGAAATTGAAATTTACCAAATTGAAACTAAGAACTCGGGATCAATAGCATTTGGAAACAACGAAAAACTTAAGGTAATCGGAACATGTAATATTGAATTAAGTTCTGATTTCGTTATTCGTAAAGTCTTGTTTGTTGATAAATTTGAATTCAATCTACTTAACATTAGTTAATTGTGCGATTCTTGTTATTTAGTAACTTTTTAAAATCATGAATGCCTGATTAATAACATTGAAAACTCTGAAATAACACTTAAGGGAATTAGGAAAAATAATTATTTACACAATTAATCTTCTAAGATCCTCACTTAAGCGAATATTGACATAGCAAGAGGAAACCAAATTGTGGCACAGGAGACTAGGTCACATTCATCTAAGACTCATTTCAAAAATAAGTCAAAATGGTCTAGTTAGAGGAGTACTAAAATTAAAATTTTGGAAAATACAATCTGTAATACTCGTCAACAAGGAAAACAGACCAAATTAAACCATAAGTAAACTAATCTAAATCGAACCAATTCAATATTTGAACTCTACACTTAAACCTGCTCGATTCTCACGAGACTAAGTCACTATTAGTAATAATTGATGATTACTCAAGATTCACCCGGGTAAAACTCTTAAAACATAAAGATGAAACATTTGAATTTCTTAATAATTTATGTAAGTTAATAGAAAATGAAAAAGAATTAAAAATCAAAAGAATAAGAAGTGATCATGGAGGGGAATTTGAAAACCATAGATTTACTAACTTTTACCAGAATAACGGTTATCACCGTGAATTTTCATGCCCTAGAACCCTTCAACAAAATAATATAGTAGAAAAAAAATAGAATACTACAAGAAGCAACTAGAATTATGTTAAATGAATAGAATCTATCTAACCAATTTTAGGCTGAAGCAATAAGCACAACCTGCTACATTTAAAATAGAATTTTAATTAATAAACTTTATAATAAAATCTCCTATGAAATCTATTATAATAAAATACCCAATTTAAATTATGTAAGAGTATTTGCATGCAAAGTACACATATTAAATACTAAAGACTACTTAGGAAAATTTACATCTAAATGAACAAATGAAATCTTTCTAGGTTAATCTACAACTAGTAGGGCCTATAGAGTCTATAACAAAAATACTTTGAAAGTCGAAGAAACAACTAAAATTATATTTGATGAAAAAATAATTTTAATCAAATTAATTCAAATAATGAACAAAATACTAACAATCTAGAAGATGATGAACTTAGACCTGAATCAGACACAACGAACCAAAAGAACCAAGTGTTAATCCTAACATAAGAGCACCTAGGTTAAGATCTAATCACTCAGTTGATTAAATTTTGGGTGACCCAAATCTAAGAGTTTGAACTCGATCTTCTTATAAAAACTTAAAGTCAAATAGCTCTAATATCAAAAATTGAAACAAGATTATAGAAGAAGCCCTATCTGACCCTAATTGGATCATAGCAATGTAAGGAGAACTAGCATAGTTTGAAAGAAACTAAGTTTGGTACTTAGTACCTATACCAAAAGACAAATGAGTCTTTAGAAATAAATTAGATGATAAAGGTGAAATTGTTAAGAATAAAGCCCGATTAGTAGCTAAGGTATTTAGTCAAGTAGAAGGACTAAATTATGACGAAACCTATGCACCTGTAGGTATACTGGAATCCATTAGGATGTTACTAGCCTATGCTGCTTAAATGATTCAATTTGTATCAAATGGACGTTAAGTCTTAAGGAAGAAGTTTATGTAAGTTAACCTCAAGGATTTGAGAATCTAGACCACCCAAATCATGTCTTTAGTTTAAAGAAAGCCCTGTATGGATTAAAACAAGCACTGGGGCTTGGTATGAAAGATTGTCAACCTACTTAATATCTAAAGGGTTTAACCAAGGGCAAATTGACTAACCTTATTTTTATAGCCCAAATTTATGTAGATGTCATAATCTTTGGTTCAGCTAACTCAAAATTCTTAAAAGAATTTATTACTTGAATGGAAAGTGAGTTTGAGATGAGTCTAGTAGGAGAATTAAATTTCTTTTTAGGCTTACAAATAAAACAAACCAAAGATGACAATTATGCTTTTCAAAATAAATATGCTAAGGAACTAATTACAAAATTTGGAATGAAAAATACTAAAGAAATTAATACAATAACAAATGTAAAAATTGATAATGATCCAGAAGGGAAATCAGTTGACTTAAAATATTATAGGAGTGTTGTAGGTAGCCTATTGTACTTAGCTGCAAGCTGACCTAATATTTTATTTGCAGTTCGTATGTGTATTAGGTATCAATTATGTGCAAAAGAATCACGTTGTAAAAAGAATATTTAGGTATATAAAAGGTACACTAAATGTAGGAATTTGGTACTCTACAACCATCAATTTTGACTTAGTTGGATACTCTAACTTAGACTATGCTAATTGCAAACTAGATAGAAAAAGTACAAGTGACAACTGTCAACTTTTAAGTCAAAGTCTAGTCAGCTGTGCAATAGAAGCAACATTGTGTTGCATTGTCAACTACTGAAGGTATGTAGCAATGGGAGAATATGTAGCGCAACTACTATGGATGATGCATACACTAAAAGATTTTCAATTAGATTACAAAAACACTAAAGTCCTAATTGATAACATCAACTCAATTAACTTTACTAAAAATTCAATTCAGTATTCAAGAACCAAATACATAGAAGTAAAACACCATTTTGTTAGGGACCATGTATCTAGGGGTGACATTGTACTTGACTATGTTGAGTCTAAATCAAACCTAGCATACATCTTCACTAAACCCTTACCTAAATTTGAGTTTAGTACATTCAGAAGATAACTAGGAATGAGTTCAGTAAAATAGGATTTTAGATTTTTTTTTTTAAAACCCATGTTTTTCAAACTGATATTTTTCAAACCCTATATATTTTTTTTCTTTTCTTTTGAATGGACTTAGCCTAGGTCTTACCGTATAAAACATGAACCTATAGATTTAGGAAGCCAACATCTCACAAGCACATTATATTATTTTGCTTGTGTACTGAGACACTTAGAATGATGTGGGATGCTTAGGGTCAAGCTTGGATTTCAGATCCTTATGTCAATGCATCGTCATAAATCTGGGTTAAAAATACATTTAAAATTAATCAAGTTGAGTGATCCTTCATATTAAATGACTAGCTGAAAACTAACACTTAACTTGACTAATTTAGTGAAAGCTGCTATTTTATGATAGTCAGCTAGTAACAAAAGTTAGACATTTTGATAAGGATAATTTAATAAATGATTTAGTTTCAAATATTATATTCGATTGCATATCATGCATGCTTGAACTCTAGGATTTTTGCTTGTTCTTTTAAAATTGCTTAAATTTTATTGCAAGCGTTAAGTATTCATTCAATACTCATTACCAATATTTCTTCTAGTTTTTATGTTTGTTTAAATTTGCTCTCTGTTAGTTTTTGATGTATGTTAAAGGGAGAGAAGTTAAAAGTTAAGTTTTTTTACTTTGTTTTCAAAAATCAATAAGACATTAATTTCAGGAGGAGATATTAAGTTAAGGAGGAGCATTTTTGAAAACTGCTTAATATTATATTATTGTGATCTTGATCAAGTGTACAGGTAACATAACCAGGAAAGTCCTAATAAGTCAAGTTGACTGGATACTAGGCAACTAAAAGTCCTAGTAGGTCAAGTTGACCGGATACTAGGCAACTAAAAGTCTTAGTAGGTCAGTTGGACCGGATACTAAGCAAGATGAAAACTTGGTAGATTGAGGACACTAAGCGGGAAGACTAGATGGGTCGGTGAACCGGACGTCTAGCAAGTCGATTGGTCAACGAGAACCAGACATGACCTAGGTTTTCACTGGAAATCCTGAGTCGAGATCAAGACAGTTGCAACTGTCCAACTTACTCATATTACATTATTGTGCTAACTCTGTGGTGCAGGGACTTGAGATCGGCGAAGTGGTCGGAACCAGCCAACTTTGGGCAATTGGAAAGGATCCAGCGACCGGAGGTCAGGTGATCAGAGAGTATCTAGGCGACCGGAATGGATACAGGCGACTGGAGCTGGATAAGTCACGACGGAGTTGGATCGGATGAGGCATAGCTGGGGGCGCTTGGGGGTGATACGGGCGACCGAAATAGCCTATAAAAGAAGCTGCGAACAACAGCTTCAGAACAACATTTGCAACCATCTTTCTTCTCTCGTCTTGCTTCGAAATTCAAACGCAAGTCTATGTGTTGCTTCGACAACCGTGCTCGACCTCGGATTCTTAAAGTTGTTGGTATAATTGTTCTTTTAATTGTCTTTTCGTGCTTTAACTTGTAAGGAACGGTAAACGTGTTACTGTTTAGATTTTTATAAAAGACAAATCTTTGCTCCCGAATTGTTGTTCAGAGGGGAAAATTTTTAGTAGATTGTTCATCGAAAACGGTCAACAACTGCGGGCCTTGGACTAGCAGCACAGGCTGTGAACCAAGTAAAAACAAACGTGTTATTTGTGTTTTGTTTCTAATTTTTTTATTCCGCTGCGTACTTTGAAAAAAACGGAAGTTAGCGACACGCGCTATTCACCCCCACCCTCTAGCCTCTTTTCGATCCTACAAAAATATCGTTTAAAAAAGAATGAATCTAATAAAGATGAGAAAGCTTAGATCGCTGTGTGTGGATATTATGAAAGATAAAAATATTAGCATCTATGAGCAATTAGGTGCAACTCTAAAAAAGATAAAATAAGGGAAATAAGTTGAGGCGGTAAGAACATGATTAAAGACAATAGAGAAGTTGAATTGATTAGAATTGAAGGTCTATGGGTAGAGGCTTGTCAAAGAAAACTCTAGCTGATACAATACAAAGTGATTTGAATAATTCGAGGGGCTTGTTCAAAGGCAGTAAGTTGATTTAACAAAAATTGATTTAATCGATTTGAATGATTCGAGGGACTTGTTCAAAAGTAGTAAATAGATTATTTATAGTTGACTTGAATAATTATAATTGAAGGGATAAGGAATCAAAGAAATTAGTTAATATTATAAAATATAATTTAATTGATTGCTTAAATAATTTGACTCATATAGCCTTGCATAGAGAGTTCAATGGAGGGATAACCAAACATTTGAGGTTCGAGCTGTGGCGCACTGCAGAGATTTTTTTCGACAAACCTAAGAACACTGACCGCTTGGATGAGCTTCTGTGCACTTTCCGATTTACCATAGTCGACTGTTACACAAATAGTCGACTATGTGGGGCCAGTGGGAAACTTCTGTGGGGCCGGGTCGATCACTTTCAGGATTATTTGGTTCGAAAAAAAAATAGAGGGATAAAATTCATGTGGCCAATCTCAAATAGTCGACTGTTACACATCTTGACGGATGATGAATGCTAATAAATGGCTTTTGGTAATGATAAACTTTTCAATGATTAACCATAGTAGCATACTTGCAAGTTTAGAGAACCTGATGGTATATATGCTTGCTAAACTTAAACCTACAGTAGCAAACACGAAGATCAATTGTTTTGGATATGTATAAACACACTAAATGTTCCACATTTTTTTTACAATGGTAATAACATGAACTGAGTTTATGCTAATATTTTGAGTTTACTACCCTCAAGTATTTTCAGGTGTGTACATCCGAAATGCTAGAAAGATATTTTACTGACTGGATGGCTTATACTGATTTTTTTGATTTAAATAACAACCAGTAAGTTATTTCATTAGAGGTAAAGTAGTTACAGTGATGAGTCAGCTACTAGTACACTTCCTACTCCAGATTACTTTTACTTGAAAAGAACTGGTTACCAATTTTTTTTTTTTGTTTAGCCTTCTTTGGATGCAGTCTGGTGCAGCAAATAACTAATTAGTCGTCTAACAACAGTTGCAGAAAATGCAGCAGATGCATCGACTACAACAAATGCAAATTCTTAACCCACAGAACTTGGCATTTCAACAGCACCAGCAACAATTGTTACGGCGTCAAATGTCCGCTCCTCGTGGTTCGGTAGTCATGATGGACAAAGATCAGCCCATGGTGGACGTCAAGGTGGAAAATGTAATGGAGTCTTCGGCAGGGAGCATGTTCAATGCACTAAACAAACAACAGGTACAACATTTACAGCTTCGACAGCAAATGGGTATGTCAAATCAGCATGCTCAACAAAGCCAGCAGTTCAAACAAATCTCAAATGTCCAACTTCCTCAACTGCAAACCCAGTATGACCCTCTGATGACACATGTTCTTCATATCTTTTGAATCATTCTTCATACTCAGACTTCAACCTAACATTCTGATTTTTGTCTTATGATGCAGGAATCCATATGGCATGCGAACACAACCAGTGAAAGTGGAAGCCTTTCACGAATTGATGGGCGGAGACTCGACGATAAAACATGACTCTGAGCATACTAAGTTGACCCCATCTCAATGATAGGAGTTGATGCATTACCTTGTGTTAATGATCGGCATTGCTAATCTCATTATACATATCATCTTATTTTGTACTACTGTATTATGTTATCTATGGGTTGGAGAAGGAAGCAAAGCCTATAATATCTCTCTGCTCGCATCTTGTAAAGATTAACTATAAAAGAAGACCGGCTTTTGTTTTAGATTGGAGGTCTCTAGATTATGACACCCAAGTAGTTCTGGAATAATACAGTGCTCTTTCCCTGTAACATCTATAATTATTAATGACTTATTACTTTTTAAATATTTCCTTTGTCATTTTTATTAACATTTGATATAGCAGTGATTCCTTTAGTCTTAGGATCTGTTTAGTACAAAGGAGATAAAAAAAAATAAAGAATTTTTTTGTAGATCTTTTGTCCTTTAATTTTGCAAATAGAGAATTATTTTTTCTAGATCTTTTGTCCTTAATTTTATGAAATAAATTATCGTATTTGTTTTTTCAGAATTTAGACCGAAATAAAGTCCATGAAAAACGCCATATTACAAAAAATGACAAATAATAATGAAAGTTAATGAAATAAAATTAAAGTCATATTAAAAATTAAAAAATCAATAAATATCTTTAGTCAAAATTAAAATAGTTGCTGATTTATCACGTTAATTCAAAATAAATTTTAAAGAAAAACATATTGTAATTTATAATATTTTATGGTTATTTATCCAAAATAAATTAATATTGTGTTTTATGTTGTTTTATAGTTATCATATAGATACTCTTTGATGCTTGTTAGCTTTTTAAAAATAGCTTTTAAATTTTATTAATACCAAAATAAATTCTAATATTTCTATTTTACTATTAAAATATTTTTGAAGACTACGTGTTTCGCCTTTAATTACTGTTTAAATTACTTTTTATTAATAAAAAAATGAAAATTAAAATTATTTTAATATTAATAAAATATTACCAAGTATTTTAAAAGTTGAGTAAATATTTAAAAATTATCTTAATTAGAGTTGGCAATCTCTTAAAAATCGAACAACTGATTGAATTGATCGATAGAATATTTATTAATGTGATCCATTATCAAATTAATAAAACTTTTTTATTAATCAATTTATATTATATATTAATCAATTGCTATTAGACAAAGACGAGAATTGTCTATTTTTATTTTTTATTTTAAAAAAAATCAATTCATATACAATAGTTATTAATGATATATACATCAATTGACTGCTCTTCATGAATTCGATTTAATAAAAATTTAAATTTCAAAATCGAAATCAAATAATTAATTATTTTTTTTTAAAAAGAAATTTATAAATTAACCGATTAAAATTTCTGAATTTATCGGTTATTTTACTCACCCCAACCAATAATACAATAATGCGCTCCGACCAAAAATGCATTCTCACGTGCGCCCACGTGCACCGGCGCGCCCGACAATGTGACACAACCGAAATCCACCGTTGATATATATATAGAGAGAAACTGCATATACTGCAAGTCCGTGCCTCACTCGGCCGCGTCGATTCGTCTCTATCCCTAATTCCTCACCCTATCTTTTCTCCGGTTGCCGCCTGAGCGCCTCCCCACGAACCTCTCTCTCTGCTAGCGGACCTTTCGGGATCCTGCCGTCGCTAACATCTTGCCAGATCCTGTAAGCGCTCACGAACTTCGGTGCTAGTCTTCCTTCTCGGATCTCCTGATATCTCTGATCCCCCTTTCTTTAAGATTTTCATTTTTTTCATTCGATAGTTAAGTTCAGCAGTTGAGGTATCGGCGAACTGAGGAGGTTTGTAGCGTCTAGATGTGTCTATTACTGCCGCCTGTTCCGTGTGATTTGTCGTATTTGCCATCTCTCTCTCTCCGGCCTGGATTGTGTTGAAGCATAGATTTTGCTTCAGTAGATATGTTGATTTGATCCTAGGAACGGGATTAATTCAAATAGCCCTTTAATTTTGAATTGTCTTCCGTTATTTGCTCAAGAGTTGGTTGTGGCCTTTTATTTTCTCTCTAGACTTAGTTGTTCAATTCAGAATTAATTATTTTATCGAAGACATGACATTCTTTTGGATGCCTATAATTAACACGCTGTGATCTCCTTTATATTGCTTATAATTAAACGCCTTATGATCTACTTGATATTGAACAAATTTATGGACTACAAAATAGCCTATGAGTTAATGGAGGTGGTTCCCTTTAAAGTGGTCATTCCCTTTCCTCTTCCCTTTTCTCTGGTTCTTCATCAGATCGGACTTGGGTTCTTATCAACTATGTATGAGAGCATTGATGCTCTTCAGTCTTCACCACCAATATCCTCTTTGAATGTTGTCCTCTTCCAACAATTGTTAGTCATCACCTCCATTTCTAGAATTGTCAGACCATATCCATCACTAATGCAGGACTAGCGATACCTCATGCTGCAACCTTTTCCAATATAATTTCATTATTTAAGCTTTGTTTTTTTTTAATTTCTTTGTTTTCTCAAACAAATTGTGCATAGTCTGAGCTCGACTTTAAAAGAATTTAAAAAGAAAAGGAATGATTCTCAAAGTTATTTTTTTGTTAACCTTGATTACTAGGTTGTTTTGAAATATGATGGAATGATACGATCCTAGAAAAATGATCAATTCAAATATAGTTTTGATTTAGCATTATATTCATTTGCTTCTTCATGGTTTTAAAATTCATACACAAGGGCTATGCAATCTAGTGCTATCTGGCATGTGAGGGCATATATAGGCTATTAAAATATCAAAGAAAATATTATCGTTAATATTAAGGTTTTTTATCACTTGCAAGACAAGTTTATAAGTTAACACTTAAAAATCGCAAGTTAATAATAGGGTAGTTTAGGGTTTAAGTTGGTAAGTCACATCTGTGCTATATGTGACCATAAAGGAAAAATAATATTTTAATACATATGTAAACCATGTGTGTGCTACATGTGACCGTATGTGATTGCTATGTGATCCCTTTGAAAATCCACTTAGGCATGTGCATATGGGGCTAAAGCTAAGGTTTTTTAAATACACGCTCTATAACTAGTTGTCTGCTTTTTTTTTTCTATGAATTAGTTATTAACTTAAGATTATATATACTTGGTCATTTTATTGTAGGCACAAAACCCTCTTGGATACCTATGAGCAAACACTCTATGGTATCTATTGTATAAGACAAATTTATCATATAAAATAGCCTATGGCATAGTGGTGGCAGATCTCTTTGGAGTGATAGTCTTTCCTCCTCCCTCTTCTTTGGTTAGCCATTAGATCAGACTTAGGTTCCTATCATATGTCGTGCTAATGAGCAATCAAAAATATTGTTGGAAATTTGCTACTTGGCTTACAACTTTGTTGATTGGAAATACTTTTTCAATGTTTATTTAGTTTTATGCTTCATATTTTTGGTTTTTCTCATTAATGATTTTGTCTGAAAATGAGTGATAAATATGAACAAGGGATGTTTTTTAATATGTTTCTAACATTTAAAGTGGTATTTCATTGCAAACTTCAGGATACTGTCAGCCACGTTGATCTTTTGATTGTTTGTTTCAAAAATGGAGTCCATGCTATATTGGTTGAATTGATATATAATTTGTTTTTGGTGAACCATCTTTTTCCTTATCTTATTTGAGGGAACTTATAGTTTCATTTTGTGAATTACACTATATGTGAAGTGAGAAGATTACTTAAGAAGATATTTGTACCATTTTTTTTTTCTTTTGATACTTTGTCATACTTGATGCGTTTGCATTAGTGGTCCCAGCTTCTTACATTTGAATTTGTTACATTATATGATTTAGCTCATTTAATACCTTATGGATGAGCTTGTGGAAAATACTGTGGAAGAAGAGATATCTGGAGAAGCTGGAAACATGTACGAAATAAATCAACAACAAGATGGTCAGATAGAAATTGAATCTGATGAAAAAAGATGGCCTGGGTGGCCCGGGGAAAGTGTTTTTCGTATATTGATTCCTGCACACAAGGCAGGTGGTCTAATTGGTCGCAAAGGTGAATTCATCAAAAGAATGTGTGAGGAATCAAAGGCTCGGATAAAGATTCTTGACGGACCGCCCGGAGTCCCAGAAAGAGCAGTAAGTATATTTCTAGTAGGTTTGTGCTATATTCAATGGACACTTCAGTTTCCTTTGTCGTGCTATGGAGAGTTGTATTATGTTTATCCTTGGAATTATTTAATCTTTGGCAAATATTGAATATCATTCTATTTTTCTTGCTACCTATTAACCTTATGTTTCACCTTTATATTTCATCATTTTCTCATGATCTAGTAAAAGAGTGCACTTTTTACTCTTCCTTTGCAATTAATTCTTGCGTGTCATGACCCACCATTTTATTATTTGCCTTTATAGATTATATAAATCTGAAAATATTAATATTTTCACTTGTAACTTGTATCCTTGAAGTTATTTATGGTTTGCTATATTTCCTATGTAAGATCCATCAACATTAACTTTGCGAATATAGGAGCAAAATGCATGCTTGCTTTTTTAGAAATAGGTCTTGTTTTAAGTTTTGAATGAATCATCACAGAGTGGATAGGTTATGTAGATAAAATACTGACCAAGTAGTTGCATCATTCATGGCACAAGTTAAACAGTAAGAAGTCCAAATTATCTATGAGGCTATTGCCAAATTTGATCTTGCTTTGTTAGGAATCGATCAAATTTTAAGTTACTCAAATGAACTGGTTATATGGATCAAAATAGTGATTAAGTACTTGCATGGGCTTCTAAGTTAATGCATGTAGATTTTTGTCTCATGCAGCAAAGTGGATAAAAAAAGAAGGTACGATCCTCACCCAAAAGAAAGTTAGCAAAGATATGAGCCTCAAGTTAGCAAAGATACAATCCTTGTCCAAAGGAAAATTACTACTTGTGGCACAGAGAAAAGGAAATTGAGAATTATATTAACACAAACATTGTCTAATACATGGGATGACAACACGACAATCCTCATCCAAAGGAAAATTACTACTTGTGGCACAGAGAAAAGGAAATTGAGAATTATATTAACACAAACATTGTCTAATACA